>JAVFBY010062901.1:0-12616 GCA_034781015.1 Tonicella lineata
TGAAATGATGAAGCTATATTCGAAGTTTCAACTTAATTGGTGAATTCCTATCAAAGTTATCGTGTTCACAAGACAAGAAAGAGTATATTACACAAAAAATGTAATTGTGGCCATATTGTTGCCATGAATTTGGCGGAATGCAATCCCATCCGCCGTCTTAGTATGAAAAAGGAACATTCCAAGTTTGAAGTCAATCAGTCAATAAGCTTTAATTGTATCGTGTTGACAACAATTTCGGTCGGACGAACGAACGGACGGACGAACGGACGGACGGACAGACGGACGGACGGATAGCATTTCTAAGTCCCCTAACACTAAACTGGCGGGGGACAAAAATGGTATAAGGGGTGGCGTGTTTAAAGGGGACGGTTGAACAGTCTGACACGAAATGGCCTGTAACTAATAAGGTGAAATTGCACAAAGGGGTGAAATGGAATATGGGATGATATGGTCTATAAGTTCAATATGACCAGTATCACTTGTGATTTCTCTTGCATTGTAGTTCATGTAATGCGAAACGTGAAAACAGAGGCAGATTCGCATGGTTATTACGACCTGAACCAGTTGTGTCAATTGAAAATCATATCATTGGAAATTGTGAAATGCGAGATTTATTTGTGCGTGAATGATATACGTAGGCTACTCACTGCAACAAACTCCTGTGTTTTGAAATTGTTTGCCTTGTCTTGGAGGTAGAGAGGATGGAACCATTCAAACAAAGAGTGGTAGAGTCCAAAATGTAGATTAGTCTTATTACGAATAGACGCAGCTAAGTCAGCTAAAACATAATAACAATATGACTTGAAACCAATTTTAACATATCACTCTAAAACACAACATTATGCCTTGAAAACCATTCCTACTCATCACTCAAAACGCAATATTATGCATGGAAACCAATTCTAACATATTACTAAAAACTCAACAATGTGTTTTAAATCAATTCTAACATCACTAAAAAAACACAACGATTTTCCTTGAAACCAATTCCTACATATCCATAAAAACACAACATTATGTCTTGAAATTGGGTGTAACATATCACTAAAAAAAAAACATTATGTTTTGATAACAATTCCAACATATCCCAAAAATATATATAGCTTCAAACCTATTCTATTAAATCACTAAAAAAAACGGTATTTTGCTTTGAAACCAATTCCAACATAACATTAAAAAACACAACATTATGCCTTGACACTAATTCTAAAATATCACTCAAAAATACAACTTAATTCCTTGAAGCTAATTTTAACATATCACTCTAGAAAACATTATGCCTTGGAAACAATTCTAACATATCTCTAAAAACAATAGTATGCCTTAAAACTAATTATAATATATATTGCTAAACAACCCAACATTATGCCTTGACACCAATTTTTACATATCTTTCAAAAAGACAACAATATGCCTCGAAACCATCCTAACATATGACTCAAAATAAAAAAGGAAAACCTTTTGTTTTGAAACCGATCTTAACACATCTATTAGAAGCATTATGCCGCTTATGCGTTGAAACCAAATTCTAACATATCTCTAAAAACAACAATAGTATGCCATGAAACCAATTATAATATATTGCTAAACAACCCAACATCATGCTCTGAAACCCATCTTAACATATCACTCAAAATAAAAAAAGAAAACATTTTGTTCTAAAACCAATTCTGAAAAATCACTCAAAAACACAACATTGTGCCTTGAAACTTATTCTAACATATCGCACGAAATCACAATATAATGCCTTAACAACAATTCTAACATATCTCTAAAAAACACAACATTATGTCTTAAAACCAATTATAATATATTGCTAAACAACACAACATTATGCCTTAAAATCTATTGAAACACATCACTCAAAAATAGAACAATATATCTTGAAACCAATTCTAACATATCACTCAAAATGTGAAGACCCCCCCCCCCCCCCTCCCACAAGATTAAACCAATTTTAATATATCACTCAAAAACACAACAATTACATATCAATCAAAAACACAAGATATTCCCGAAAACGAAAATAAACACCTGGAAACCAATAATAACATTTTGCTAAAAACACAATAATATGCCTTGAAACCGCTTTTAAAATATCACTAAAAAGAAACCAATTTGCCTTAAAAACCAATTCTTAAATAATACTGGCGGACGGCAAGTATATGCCAGAAATCAATCCTAACATACAAATCATACATTTCACTCAAAACACAACATAAAACACTGAAACCAATTATAATACATCTATCAGAAGCACAAACATTATGCCGCTTTTGCGTTGAATCCAATTCTAACATATTGGTTACTGCATATCAACACATTTGTTTGAAAGCAACACATACCACCGGGTATGCCTTAGAAGCAGTTCAAATATAACACTCCTACACAACACATACAAATTATACTTTTACAGTTTATTGATAAAAGCCTTACAGTTTACTGATCGCGGGTTTTAAATCTCTAAACACCCGTTTAGTAACACCACTGACTGGATGTAGGCCTACAAGTATGCTTACCTACAAGATTCCTGTGTGGACCGACATCCACAGAGTTCCAGTTCCAGGAAACAGGAGATGGCCAGTTGGTGAATCCTTCATGATGCTTGGATGTCAACACAACATATCTGCAATTATAACAGTTATCTGATGAATGTTTGATTGTTAAATATTGACATTAATATTTCAGCTTTATCAAACTGCCTTGAGAAGGAAAATGATAAGACAGAGTTAAAATTACAAACTGAATACTGGTAAGAAGAAAGATGATCTTAAGCATACACTGATGTTTGAGGCGAGCTGTCCTATGCTTTAACCCAGACAGCTCCCCTCAAATATCAGTGTCTGCTTAAGCTTATAGGCTTCCAACAAAACAAGATATACTTCCTTTTAAAAGAAAGGTCTTGGGCCTCTTGGCTGCAATAAAGTTTATGTTCACATACTGGGCACTACAGTGCCACGACTACTGGTTGTATTCATTCTTGCAATTAAGTTTTCCTGTTGATTTGTTTGAAGTGCATCAAGCTTAAATATTGGGTACCGGTATTATGTCCCTATTAAACACAGCCTATATTTAAATAAATAAGTCACTGGTTCTGTAACACTGAGATAAAGGCAAATTGTACAGCCACATGACCTAAAATGTCACAGTGCACCATGGCAGCTGCCCGCAAGGTGAGTCGCCTTGAAGTTGTAGAATGAGGACAAATTCAACAAGGCGACTGGGCATAATATTATGTCGTTTTAAAAAATCGGTTATGGATTTGAACCCGTAAACTAGTCGGGTTTGTGGTTTAAAGCTTCCAAGGAAATGAATGAAGCCATCATCAAAATTCTAGCGATGGCGTAACATCAGTGCCTGAACGGAAAGTTTACTACAGTTGATTTGATAGACTGTTGTGCTTGTCTACAAGGCTGCCTATGCAGGCTGAAGTAGACAAGTTTAATTGTCTAGGGCCTAGCCTATTATTATCCCTCTTTTATTTTTATTTAATAATTTCTGATTTATATCTCCGTCTGATTATCAGAATTATTAAATGTGAGAGTGACTTTTGGGCACTAAGCCATATGATATCAGATCTATTTAGTGTGATTTATACCTTGCACCTGATGCTTCAAACAGATCTGCCCACTCCTGAGGATTGAAAAATTCGGCTTTAAACTTTGGCGCAAAATCAGCATAGCTGAAGCCTGGTGGGTAATTCTTCTTCATAAATTCTACATTTCCTTTGAAGTTGCTTTTCCAATAATCCCAAAACCATTCTGCTGCGCCCTCGTTACCCACTCCCCTCTCTCCATAACTAGGAACAGAAAACACCCCCCAGTGGATGAAGATGCCAAACTTTGCCTCGTCATACCAGTCAGGTAAGGGACGTTTGTCTAAAGACGCCCAATTAGGTTCGTATCGGACACCAGACACAAGCACCAAACAGATACAAAGAATGCTAGTAAACACTATCATTTTAAAATTCATATCTAAAAGCTAATCATAATTTGATAAAGGTATGTCCTTAGAAGTATCTTCTGCTGTCGCTACTAGGGCACGTGATAAAAAGGGGAATAACTCTCAACGGACAATCCAGGCAGTCACCCCGCGGTCATACATTTTTTGGTGGTCCAGAGTGACACGATGCATGCGTTGGATTATACTATAAGTTGATGAAGCTAGAGGACTATTTATAGAGCTAGTCCAGTTGATATTTAATATGTCACTCGATGAACTGAATATTTTTCTTATAAATCATATTTTTTTATATAAAATATGGTTAATTTTCAGTGAAATTCAAGCTATCACAAATATCACGCATTTTTATTTCCATTATTAAACTTGTCTATAATTTTGGAGTGTGAACTTATTAATAGAGCTCTATAGGGACCAAGCCCTACCTTCTGAAGGGCTCGGTCTACATTTCTGCTTAGGCCTATTGCTTTTGTTAAAAAAATATAAAAAAATACATAAAAAAATTAAATAGTAGGCCTACGCAGTATTTAGCAGAGCGTATTTGAATTTAAAAAAAAGCCACCGAATTACCTATCTCATTTTTTTTTTAAATCATTCTTGATAGTTTGATAAGCCATTTTACGGAAGCCGGTTAGTGCCGCTGAAGAGTCAAAAAATTCTAAAACCTATGTCGTAATTACGACATAGCTATGTCGTAATTACGAGATAACGTTAAAATCAATATGGCGGACGGCAGACGAGAACACAGTGTTTTGTCTTGTTTTTACTTCCATTTAGGGTTAAGTTACCGTGATATTTTGGCGTGTTTGGCACAAGTGCATGGTGTTTGCATGAGTATGAGAACATTAAAGCGCTGGGGGCCCCAGATCGGACCCGCCAATCCGTTGAGGCGAAGTTAACACAACTAGGCAAGAATCTTTGTGTCACGCAAATGGTTGGCTGGTCTATATGTTTATTGCCACAGTCATAAGCATACAACATATTGCAGTTATATATGCAGTTTGGGCGCTGTGCGACAGGTTTATACGAATGACATTCTCAGAAAAAAACACTTGGGCAACAAAGGTAGTGAGCCCAAAAGGCTCTTGTTAGGACGATAGCAAAAAAGAACGCAATAAAAATAGGCGGTCATTTATTTCCAACCTGACACTGGCCCTAAATTCCATAACTTCTTTGAAAGTCTAAATGGGGTCTAAATTAACACAATTAACGATGTTATATAAGAACTACCAACTTTATTTGTCAAACAAAAAGCAGACACTATATGTCGTAATTACGAGATTGTATAGATATAGTCCGGCTGCCAAACGCAGTTTTTTGGTCCAACCTTGTTTTCGGGTCCATAGTTTTTTTTTTATGGATTATACTTGTCAATACCCCCAGTTTAATGAAAATGTTTACTGGCTCGCTGTCAGCATTGAGCAATTTGAGATAATTAGCATAAAACAAAATGGCCGCCAAGGTACCATTTTATCACTATTTTTTGGGGGGAAATTGCCATTTTTCATTGTAATTCAGCAAATTATTTCATGTTTCCATCGGTCCTTGATTGTAAAGAAAAAAATCATCAACTAATTTTTTGCAAAACCCACTAATTTACATGAATTCAAGATTCAAAATACTACTTCAATACTAAAAGAGATGTTAAACTTGTCAGTTTTCATTGTCAGTCAGCTTATTACTAATGGTTTTAATCAGGCCTTTACATGCAAATAAGTTTAAGATTCAATCACCAACTTATTGTTTGTATTACACACTAATTTGATAAAATGAAGATGGCCGCCAAGTTAATATAGTAGGTACCTCTTGATAGATAAATATGTGCCTAGCAATTTTCTTACTATAGCTCATATCATATGTGTTTCAACATGTAAGTAGCAATAAACATTGAACTTTTTTAAGTGTATTGGTATTGTACAACGTAACTATCTTTTAAATTCAATTCAAATTAGTAACACTGCATAGAACAATAGCTTTTTCCAAGCTATGTAAATGATGAAATGTTTGATTAAGTTCTTCAACTGTTATTGCCCCTTCTCTTCCTCAATCAGCATTGTTCTAGTGTGATAATTGCGAAATATCCATTTGTTTCAAATCCTTTCAGTCCAAACATTACTCCTTGCTTCAGAGGTAGAGTGGGACTTTCTTTGCCCATAACAAGCAGCGATGAACTGTGTTGCTTGTGCCATCACATCAGGCCAGTTAGAGTCAACAATGTCTCTCATATCCTAATGTTCCTACGCCTAAGCATACTGCCACCGTACCCCCGCACACACGCCCCCCCCACTACCACCACCTCCCACCACACACACACTTGTAGTATTAGCATGGATATCATCACGATTCTCTCATTAATATCCCTTCGATAACAATAATTAGCATTTGATAAAATGACATATATGCTTTTTCTCATCCACTGCAACTTATATCGCTTGCTGCACAATTCAATTTAAGCTTCTCCATGGCTTGTTGCTGTATCTTTCCTCTACATGAACACATCACCACACCTTACTTTAAACAGATGTTCCATGTTTACCTGTTATCGCCTGTTTTCCCACCAACTACAGAGACCTGTACTGAGAATTAAAACCAGCTCATTTGCATAATTCTATATGAAAGAATGCACTTCAGCTGCATCCACCTAGGTTTAGAGCTAATAAAACATGGTTATATGAAAGAAAACACAGCAGTCACTGCTGCCAACAATAGTATGTTATGTTCGTCTCGCACCTCACATTTTAAAGATGATCAAATGCACATGTACATGTAAAGCTAAGATCAGCTATTCACCTGACCATTGTAAGTTTTTGTACGGAAATTTGTAAGTGTTTTGTATAAATCCATTTTTTAACTTTAAACAAGAAAGACACATTTTGTGTATGTACTGTCCAGCTTAAAAGTGTATTGCTGCTCTGTTATCAGGTCCGTGCTCTGGCTATAAAGGGTCAGCCCTCAATAACCACTAAAGATACACACAGACACACAACTAAACTAAGATTAACTTACAAGATATGGTTATTGAGAAGTAAGAACTCAGGAAACTTACCAGGACTTACATTGTAGATATTTAGCACAGAGACGGAACATGTAGCTATTATAGAAGAAGAAGAAACATGGATAGTAAATAAATGAGTTAGCTCGATTCTTAATTCCCGGGTTTCGTTTTATTCTAAATAAGTAGCTAGTTAGTCCGTAATTGAAGAAAAAAAACAGTCAAAAGAAACGGCCTGGTTACAGTTAATTGCTATACTTATACGCTGAAACACATATGTTATGAGCAAAAGTCCGAAAATTGCTAGTCCCAGGGGCTGTTTATCAAGATGTACCTACAATGTTTAATTGGCGGTCATCTTGAATTTATGCAAATTTGCGTGTTATATAACCAATACGTTGCTGAATACACTTTTTATTTGTTTATAGGTAAAGGTCTAAATACGACAATGAATGATTTGTTTAATGACAATGAATAAAGGCAATTTTAACACCACTTTTAGCGTTCATTAAAGTATTATTTTGGCGCCCATCTTGAATTTATTTAAATTAGTGTGTTATACAAACATTAAATTGATGATTTAAAGTTTTTAGTTAAGGGCTGATGTAAACATTAAATAGTTTACTGACTTCCGATACATACTGCAAATTTGAGCATCTTTCTTAATGATAAAATTATAATTTGGTGGCCATTTTGTTTTATGCTAATTATCTCAAATTGCTCAATGCTGACAGCGAGCCAATAAACATTTTCACTAAACTGGGGGTAATGAAAAGTAAAATCTATCCAAAAAAAGCTATGAACCCGAAAACAAGGTTGGACCCCAAAACTGCGTTTGGCAGCCGGGCTATACCCCTGTGATTGATTGCGATCGTACACTAATAATACAAACTCATTCTAATGTGGCCCCTGCCGGAACCAATCCCCTCCCAGTGAGTAGCTTCAGCTAATTGAACTGCTATTAATCTGTCAACAACCCTAAGCCATCTTTGACCGGATTTCTTAAACATTAGCAAAGGGGCATTGAAAGACCAAACATGACCTTGTATTGACTGTGCTTCAGGGAAATTCCAAAACACATAGCTAATAAAAAAATAAAAAGAATTGTGAATCTAAATTCCTAATAAACACAAAATCTGATCTGAAAAAAAAAGAAAATAAAACGGTACAAATGCACCCATGTTGCACTTATAACGCAACAGCTAACCGTGTATAACTGTCTACAATAGAATCGAAATATACATAAGATCCAACACACAGCTATCACAATACTCACAAAAACGTCAAAGAAAAGCCCTATCCATTGATGCCAGACCTGTCTGCCTCGATAAATAGTCTGCTAAACAACGAACAAATCAGGCGAACACCACTCAGATTAAACTGTTCTCCCAGAATCGTCGCAAAGACTAAGCTAGCGGACCTCTAACGAACCCTACGCAATACACATAGGAAACAGCGCGTTTCACGTGCGTTGACGCGTATATTGTCTGACAGCTTACAATGGTAACCAACTGAAAGGTACGAGACATTCGGCTTCACTAAAACGGACTTGTGCCTCGGTCTTTTAAGTAAGAATTACGAAATCGGACGGACAAGGATGCGACTGAATGTACTTCATTCCAATCGTGTTACTTGAGTTGAACAACATCACATGCTGTAATACACAATGCGTTAGTTGTTACTATTATTCACTGAATAACTTTCTGAACCGAAGTCTCGGGATTTCCAATGACAAAAGGACCGCAAATATTTCATTTACAGAAAAGTCAATAAAATATGGTCATGAGCTAATAATTTAATGGGAAAGATTGAATAAATTATCTCTGGAATATCAAAATCTGAATTTGCTAACAAGTCAACCTGAGCTATTTATTCAATCTACAGACCGGTACCAGCCCGTAAATACTACTTCCTTCTAACCCCTGAGAAATGGCCGGCACTAACTTCATTCAAACCATTACTGCCCTCAATATAGCTAGAAAGCGCTACAACAATGTAAATAAAAAGGAAGACCAACTTTCTAGCTAGTCCCTTAGAAAACCGGCCTGTCGCGAATTGAACAAAGATTCATGAAAGAAGTACCCCCTTTAAAGATAACTGAAAGGCCTGATTACACACCGCCGCCCTATCGATCGGATCTATGAGTATCATGCATATTAAGACTCCTATCCGCAGGGGAACACGAGCGCCTACCAATAATCTCGGGAAGGGTTGTCATATCCGGACAAATTTAAATTTTCTCAATAAATTTAGAAAAAATGACTAAATTCTTTAAAAACTCACTGTCACAATTTTGAAAAGACGCCTAGCTAGCAGCGAGGTCATGCAAACCTGACCTAAATGAAAAACCCCGGTTCAAGAATAGATCTACAGGGAGCCTTAATCACTATGCAGGGTGTGAAAACCCTCAGGTAGACACGTAACGGACAAGACAACTGGTCTTTCTCGGGCCTAATCAACACCCGTCATATAAAGTACTTGACGATCCGGAGTCCCGGCTTAAATTTGAAAACGGGACGGCACATTTTGGCCAGGCATGCGTCAATAAATCAAACAACCAACATTTCGGCCCGGTTTCCTCGGCAACGCCAGTCTCGCCGACACAAACGGCGAGCCAAAGGTAACATAACAATCTACCGATCTGTTTCTAGAACCCAAACCGGTCGACTGGACATTTAATTTTGTTATATCAATATAACATACCTTGTCATTCAATACACACGCCTCCTCTTCATTTGACATCCTGATTTTATAAGAAAAGCAGGTAATCAGATGAGGCGGATATCAAACGGATCCACATGCGTGTTTTGTCAAATTGGTGTTAACATCGTACTCAAGGGTATTTCACCTATATGACGACTAAGCGGATCTTCAAAGTCTCTTATTACCTTGGAGTTCCCTTCTGGCTAAGACAAACCTCCATGCTTATGACTGGTTTCTACACGACGTCCCTTGGTCTTCCCATGCTCCGTTCGGCCCCTCTGCACTGTACACGTCACTGCTGCCTAGCGACCGTCTAACAGAATTCCATATGACACACAAACAGACGAGGGTTGGTCAATCCTAACTGTCGGCAATATTCTCCCGAATCCAGTTTCCCTAGGAAAATAGAAATCAGAGATTACGGCGTAAAGGACGCTTTTGGCCATAAGAGCCGGGTAACACCGTGTAACACCATGGCTGAGGGCCAAGCTACTGACCAGGAGGGTAATGGCGAAATAACAGTGGTTGATGAGCTGAATACGTCTACCGATCAAAGTACACCTGGTAGTAATATTACTCAACCGATAATTTCTGAACTGCTGTGTTTTGTTGTTGACAAAATGGACATTTTGCCGGTGGACACTGTCGTGAAATTGTGTGATGACACTTACAGTGATGTCGAGGCGCAGTGTGCTAAAGATTTATTATACAGTTGCTGTAAACAGAATGTGACAGGTAAATACCGAAAACGCACAGGCCCTAATAAGAAGTGTAACACCCTACAAGACATTGTGAAGATACTTCAGGAATTAGACCCCGATGATATCCCTTGTTTTGTGGCCAGAAAATTGAACCGATTGCCCCCAGTGTCAACTAATCATATTGATGTAAGTACATTGATACGTGAATTGAATGGCCTTAAATTACAAATGTCTGACGTGTTGAAGAAATTTGATTCCCTGAGTCAATCTAATGCATCTGTTGTGAATAAGTTAGATAAACTCAATCAAAAATGCATCGTATCACCAAATAAGACCCCTTATAATAAATCAAGCACTAAACCAAACGGCGAGAGCCCTGTGACATGTATTGCTATTAGCCCTCCTGTCGTACCGGTTACTATAAGTAAAAGCCCCGACAGAAATACGAGTGAGGTGATTAAACAGAATGCAGAGTCGTGTAATACTGTATATAACCGTACAATAGCCCCTGTTGGAACCAGTGAACAGTCAGAATTAACTCGAGTTGTGAGTGCAGAAAAGGCCAGTTTAATGGAAAAATCCTACCCTATCCAGGCGCAAAGTTCAAATGCTGAAAAAACAGTTATTGACTCCTATGCTAGTGTAGTCAACGCTAGCACACGTTTACCTGGCTATACATTAGTGTCTTGGGTCAAGTATAAGCTCACAAGGACGGGTGGTAATACACTACGGGGTATTAGATCATATCCCCCTATAGAACTCTTTCTTACGAGACTAGATCCGGACACCACCGCTGAGGAAATTATTACATACGTTAAACTAAAAAGTAAGATTGATATTAAATGTGAACAACTGCCAACCAGATATGACACCTATGCTTCGTTTTGGATTAATGTAAATGGTCGATATTCTAATGTTCTATTGGATTCAGAATATTGGCCTGATGAAGTCTTGGTGAGGAAATACTACAGGCGTAAGGGGGCTTCACATAATGTCGACCAGGATTATGGTGAATACAGTAGTGACCGACATCAAACGGATTATAGTTATGATCGACACACTCAAAATCGGTGGTATGATGACAACAGTCGGGAATACTAGTTTTTACAAATAACATGGACTTACGAATAACATCGTATAACTGTCGCTCCCTGAAATCGTCAATCAATGAGATTAGAAGCCTATGTGACAACAGTGATATATGTATGATACAGGAGACATGGCTTCACAATTCTGACCTGCACTTACTCAACTCAATCCATGGTGAGTTTTTTGGGCGAGGGATCTCTGCTATCGACGATACAATTTTACATGTGGGTAGGCCCCACGGAGGTGTTGCCATATTATGGAGGAAAACGCTGGGCAAGTTTATTAACATGTTAGATATCGATGACACTCGTATAATTGGCCTTACTATGGAGTCTACGGATTTTAAACTACTGTTATTATGTGTGTATATGCCGACCGATTGTGTGGACAATGTTGATATTTATATGAACTACCTTGGTAAGCTTCGTGCTATTGTTGAGGAATCCAACACCCCTCATGTTTTAATAATGGGGGATTGGAATGCCCATCCTTCTCGAACATTTGGCATTGAACTGCAAGACTTTTGTAATGAATTTAATATGCATATATCTGACATTGAGATCCTTCCCTATGACTCGTATACATATATAAGTGACTCACACCTTAGCACCTCATGGTTAGACCATTGCGTTACTACCGAACATGTCCATCAAGCTCTATCAAATGTTGTTATTATGTACGATTTTATATCATCTGATCATTTACCGCTATGTATTACCTTACCGTGGGCTGTGTTGCCGTCTGTAAATAATTGTTGTTCTCATTCGCCTATTTTTACTGTTGATTGGTCAAAGGTTAAACCTGATGATATTTATGCCTATAAACAGGCTACTAAGCACCATCTTAGCCATGTTACTATACCATGTGATGTGTTGTTATGTAATGGTTGTGAAGAGCATGACGATCACCAAACATTAATTTGTACATACTATAATGATATTGTCTCTGCTATCCAGCATGCTAGTGATAGTACTGTGAGTAAACGTAAAGTTACGGGACACCCGATTGTTCCAGGCTGGAATGATTACGTTGCTGAGCTGCACGATAAGGCCAGATCAGCCTTTTTACTGTGGCGTGAACATGGTAGCCCCCGGGTTGGACCGGTTAGTGACCACATGCGTAAAACCAGACAGGATTTTAAATATGCTTTACGTGCATGCAAGAGAAATGA
>JAVFBY010063123.1:0-12615 GCA_034781015.1 Tonicella lineata
TGTTTACCTTTGTTTTAAGATAATCAATTAGGAATTGAGGGCATAAGTGGAAATGGTGGGATATTCTGAAAGAAACTTAATATGTTCCTTGTAGCTCAAAGCTCATGAACCTGTGGTTATTTGATAGCTTTTGATGTGAGCAGCTGAGACTGTTGATTTCCTTCATCAATCATTATTAACAATTATCAAGCTGCATGTTACCTCGGTTAGTCTCAATGCACACATTAAGCAGCTGAGTCCTTGTGAAGCAGTAATACCTCACAAGTCTGGTTCATTAACACCAACAGTCAGAGAGTACACTGTAGATCGCCCAGGGCCAGGCTACTCAAGGGGCTATTTAATTTAAACCTGGATTACAGTAAAATCAGGTCTATCTCTTATCCACTATTATTGATCTGGATTTATAAGCTCAAAGGATAGATTGATTGATTAAAAGAAGGGTCTTGCCTGCAATAATCTATATATCAGTTGATAAGTTACCCTTTTAAATTGTTTTGGATAAATGTTAATACTACATAAAATCGTAGCAATCTGAATTTTTTAATAAACTTTGAAAGTGATTTTGGGCAACCATGTCTCTTTAATACTGCAACAACCAACAACAAATATTCGATTATCAGTTTTACTATCCAAATAGTTGGTAAATTATTGTTTAGGAATATATTCGGATATTTCTTTCAGATCTAGTTTACATCTGCCCAGTGGCCATCATCCCATGTTACTGGTACATGTATATCTTTCATTCGTGCTCTCAAAGAATACGTCGGTAAATGGGACTTGCTTTCATCTGTCTTTTTTGTGAAATAAAATCAATAACTAAATGTCTCACTTATTAAAGCATGAGTGTTTAAATTCATATTAATCTATTATTAATAAGTTCAAAGAAATATTATTTTGAAAAAACCTTTTTGCATCTCCTGAACATGTAATCTAATTCTAGATCAACCTCATGACCCATTGATTGATTATTTGGTGTTTAACTCAAAACATTATGTAAATGCTCTATTGAAAAACAATTTTTCCTCCAGAGTTTTGTCGACAAGATACTGCTCAAACCATGACACCCCTTAACCCAGAGGGTCCATGACTCATTGAAGTAGATGTTCTAACACAATCTTTGAAGATTTTAATGTAATTATTTGAGATTGTCTTGAAAACCCGGAACTGCACAATTTGATAAAGTAACAACTACAGACAGGTGTGGCAAATAAGGTAATCTGTTGATGATGTAGCTTATCTTTATATACCGTTATCCACAACTATAAAAGATAATGATGGTATTAAAAAAGGGAGAGAATATATGGTAAAAGCTGTCTAACAGGTTTCTGCAGCTCACATCTGGAATACACTATTATATAGTACCCAGACATTGATGTAAGTACCCGGTCACACTTAGCTTAAAGACACACTGGTAATCTAATCAAAGAGAAAAATAACACAAATGACTTGTAGGAGTTAAAGAAGAATGTTAATAAGATACTTGGCATCTATCTTATTAAGATACAAAAACCATGAATATTATTTTTTTGATAAGTGTATATTGTAAACTTAAATAAGAATATCTTGTTTCTTCATGGTGGTAAACATGAGTTAACAATACTTGTGTTTGTCAAAAGTAAAATATGATAAATAGTTGTGTTTTTTGTGTTGTTTTTTAGTTTTTAGTAACGATGTTATTAAAGTGTATGTTATTTATGTAACAGCACTTATCAACGACCTTCAACTCTTACGGAAACATCATATTTGCATCTACAACAGAATTATCCTGCTAAGATGCGTGTCAACTCAATGACTGCAGATTCAATAATCTAAATTGAATTGTAACGACTTCTGTGTTTAATTTACTGTAAAGGACACAAAATTATTTCATTGTAATCAGCTTTGGGAGCTGTGTAATTAACCTATTAGAGAGGTAGTGAATGTCAGCTACATGTACATGTTCCTAGATTCCAGCTTACCTTCTTTATAAAAAAGGCCATTTGGAGGAGCAGTGCTGGTTATTTAGTGCCTGACTCCGAGGGTCGTGGGTTTCGATTCTCGTGCGGGAATCAGCATCTGTTCTACTTAAGAAAATGTTATCCCTAAATAACGAAAATATTTTTGAGGGGTCGAAATATTATTGTGAAATGTAGGAGCCAATAAACAAAATTATTTCATTAATACAGTTTAACTGACTTGTATGCCATTTCAATTAATGAACATTTACAAATCAGACTAGTGACTGTCCTTCTAGTGGCTGACTGTTACAGCATTTTCTATTCGGTATTCACAAAGAAGACATAAAAAGAAACCCTCAATGTTTGAAGCCATGTGTGTCTTGATCTTTAGCTAGTCAGGGGAGACTAAAACAAAGGGTGTCTCCCTAAATTCCCAGATGAATTCCACAATGAATATTCATAAGGACAGATGTTTGGTTGTAGATTATGCATGGGCTGGGTTGAGCTGGGCGAGACAGAGGGAGGGGTGGCCTGGCAGAGTATGGAAGTGGAAGTCAACCAAGTGCAGAGGAGAGAATTACCAGTGATTAGGAATGCATCAGACGAGTGGAGATGGAAGTGATTTAATTAGGCCGAGACATTCTAATCTGATTTCCCCAGGGAAGATATATACCACAAGATAAAGCCACAAACCTCTCTCTGATTACTGATTGACTTAACCAGTATATGCAGCAACATAACTCCAACACTACTTCTTATCTCTATTATATACAAGGAGGACAGATTACAATGTCCATAACTCCATCTTGCCAGCTTTATATAACTATTCCCTCAGCACTGAATTTTTGCACATTAATATACATGTATATAACCCTCAGAACATAAGATTCTGTCATTCATGTTCAGTTTTATAATATTAATCATAAGTGAAATAAAGAGTTTACATGACTTGACGTCAGGGCTGATTTACACAATATAGGTTACATGTAATATATATAATTACATGTACCTACATGTATGCATATATTTGGGCCAGTGGCTTTTCATACTGATCAAATTTGTGAAGCTTGAGTTCCCAGTAGCCATAGCATGGGTTCACAAGGTCTCAATTACCCCATGGAATAAATGTAAAGGTCAGTACCCGCTAGTTAATAAAAGATACATTGTACATGTACCTCTATTAAAGTAATCATAAATGAATCATTGTTTTTTTGAAAGGCCTCTCACAGTTCTGCGATGTGTCCAGAGCATCAGGGCAAATTAATCAAAGGTTGCAATTTATTTGTCAGATTAATTTAGACGTGTTTCAAGCTACGGTTATTGATTGATTGGGGTTTAATGCTATACTCAGGGGTATTTCACCTATATGACGGCATACCAGACCCATGGGGGGAGGAAACCACCAGTCACGTCACTGGCAACATGAAAGACGAGACAGAAAAAAAGAATAAAACGGAGCTAAAAATGACACCACAAAACTAATCTACTTCCTGATGCCCCTTAACTCCAAGAGCATCAGAGCATCAGGAAGCTCTCGCCCAACCACCCGCTTTCAAACTAAGGATAAATCAGGCTAAGAACACACTGTCTCACAAAGAGAATCTGCAGTGATTGTTTTGCAAAGAAGCCCAGCTACATATCTGGAATCTGACCCAGTTTTCTTCACCTTCACGAATGATTTCATTTAATTGATATACAGCTATACTAATCAAACTAATTACATTGATTAAAATTGGGAACATTTGATCATGTAAATCACATCAGGTCTGTCAACCCGAAATTCTTGCTTTTGACTGCTCTCATTCTATATATACATGTATATGCCACTTATGTACTCTACCATATCGATGGTGTTTTGTACAATAAAATCATGAATCATTTGCATACAAACGGAAACAAACAAACTAAATGTTGGGTTTTGGCTTTTGCGGTAAAAATGACTTAGAATCTAGGAATAAATAAAGTATGGGATAAATAGGATATAAAATTTGTGATCGAGGATATTGCATCAAACTCGTGATGTACCATAATTTTTATTTGTACCAAGCCTCTGGCGAGACGAGGATATTGCATTTATCAAACTCGTGATGTACTGTAATTTCTATTTGTACCAAGACTCTGGCGAGACATTGCACCACTATTTCGATAAATGTGATATCCTGGATCACTCATTTAATATCCTCTATATCCATTGTAATTAAACTGGTCCCAAAATTATGTTATCTCGAAGGTGCCCATTATGGCCCAAAGGGACCCAATGGAATAAATTTAAAGATTCCCAAGACAGCTACATGTACAAGAGTTAGTATATAGTGTTTTTTATGTGTGGTTCATATGCCCAGATACAGTACAAGCGTACAAACACACATTCCAAAATATACATTTTATAAGATAACCAGCACTTTTATCCCCAAAAATTATCAAGGCTTTGACATTTGATTTTTATTTATTTCTAATTAACATAAGGAAACAATTTACACAAGATGACCAATATCAAAAGGCTACTGGTAAATTGGCATGTAAAAATCATTAATTTTTAATTAAAAGACAGCATTGCCATAAACTTGGTGTCAGAATTGTTGAATCGTTACTGTATCATTGATTTTTTATTACCTCACAACCTAGGTGATAAAATTACATGTATCTATATTTATAACAATGCCAAAATAAATATATCTTTGAGAGAATAAAACAAGTTAATGTTTGAGAGAGAAGCTTAGAAGTAGTTCGAAGAAAGCACACACAAATGTGATAACATTGCTGAGTCTTTAGAAAATAGAGGCATTTCTGATTGATTTATCTTTGAGCCAACATTTGGTAACAAGTTGAGCCAAACACATCAGCAAACTTATAGAATCACCATCTTCCTGGATAGAAAAGAAAAAGTGAAGTGATTTTTGTTTGGCCTAGAGTAAGCCCTGTTAAAGTCCAAAGAGAACAAGTTCCCACCTCGAGACATACCCTGTGACTAGCAGCAAATGCCACTCTTGTGGCTGCAGACTTTGAGACATGTATTATTATTACATGCCTCAAAGCCTTGACATTTGTGCTGTGTGCATTTATAAACTTACTTTTTAAGAGAACCATGATGAAATTAAAATTCCGGTTCTGTTGTGACTTGCGTATTATCATCAGGTAAATAGTGCCAAATTGTCAGAACAATCCTTGCTTTATTGGCAAAGAAATATTATATTTAGTTAGTGTTACATCAACAAGAACAAGAACAACAACAATAACAAAAGCCCCAACAAGAGAGTGATTAAGATTTAGATCTTGTTCAACACAAGGTAAAAATCAAATGAAAAACTCAGCAGGAATAATGATCAAATAGCCCTTGGGAGTAGCATATGGCAAAGTATCATATAAAATGTAAACTAATGTAAAACTGTCAGTCCAGTTGGATATTTGAGTTATAGAATATCTAGAAAAAGATCCCAAGTTATAAGGTAAGTTATTGGGTTTTTGCATTCGACATGTATATCCTAAGACAAAGCCGATGATTTGCTATGCGTTAACATCAGTCTGGTGTAAATGTTTAAAGAGGGCTGAGGAGCAGGTCTCTGTAAATGTTGTTTCGGTGTTGACCGGGTGCGATGTTTTCTTCAGTGATCAACTTATACATCCAACAGCCAAAGTCGTTATGAGGGTGTCAATGACAAATTTACAATGGCCCACTGCATTATTTCGCCTGTAAACAAGATCTATAGGAGTCTTTATTTAGCTAGACCGTTTCTGTCAATTTGGGGATTAGACTGGCAACAAATCCAATCCCTCCCTGTTATAATAGACCAGGAGAGAAATTCTCAGATTTTATATTCACAGTGTAAATAACCTAATAATTCAGGTTTTATCTGCACTTTGTAAAACAGTACAATGCTACATTGCAGTCAGTCATATTAAAATTGGGATTTTATATTATATTGTTGAGTGATTGATTGATTGATTGATTGGTGCTTAACACTGTACTCAGGGGTATTTCACCTATACGATGGCGTGCAAGCCCAATGTGTGTAGGAAACCACCGTTCACGTCACTGGCAAAATGAAAGACGAGACAGAAAAAGGAGGAAAAAAAAGAAGCAGAACAGAACACCACAAAAAAATCTATTTCCTGATGCCCTTTTACTCCAAGAGCACCAGGGCATCAGAAAGCTCCCGCCCAACCACCCGCTATATTGTATTGTATTGTAATTATAGACGAACCGTTACAACTTCTTGAAGGTATCTCTGTGCAATGTTTCGGTGTATATCTTAACACCATTGTCAAGCTAATATATTCTTTATTCGAGCTTATAATGCTTGACCATGGTGTAAGCATAACACTAAATCACAGACATGTACAAGGAGTTAAGACATTAGATAAGTGACGCACCCTTGGGTGCTGCAGTATGATGTTAAACACCAAACAGTTATATTTATAGGGGATTTACGTGTACTCTCAGTTATTCCATATAAGCAAATCGATCATTCACAAATAAACAAACAGAAGGGCTTATTTATTTTGTCAACATCCAAGGTAAAGAAAGCTGAATGAAATCTCTAAGGGGAAGGCTGAACAAAGACAAATAGAGAAGTACAAACACTGAGTCAGAATAGGATATGTGTTCAAGTATTTTATACAATGCTTGTTATACATAAGCCAAATACTGACAAAAACATACATCTCTGCAGTATAATAAAAACAAACCCGTGAAAGGAAACTGCAAGACAAAATGTCAACTTATAAAAATAGGCACAAAACTGAGCAAAGCTCATTATGTGTGATGCCCCAACACCTCCGCTAGAAGTGTTTTTTTTTAATATTTAACTCCTGCCACATATTGTATTATAAAAAAATATTAATCCTAGAAGTGTAAACTTAACAATCCTGGAAAGTCAGCTATGGACAAATAAAATTAGTTTGAACATAGTAGTTTTGATTGTGTGTTTGATTGGGGTTTAACACCGTGATCAGGGTAATTCCACCAATATGATGACTTCAGTAGTTTTGAAGATATTTGTTGCTGCCAATATACAGTGGGGTATTGGAGTGGAGATATCAATTGAAATACAAACTTCCAAGATTGTTACATCAACAGCATCAAAACATAACAGTCCCAATATGCCAGCTGTTATATACAATTTCAGTTTGAAACATTTAACAGTTCTTTAGAAATACAATGTACATGTAACTCGGAATATAACATGAGGGAGATATCAATTAAAATACAAACAGACAGATAAACTTTCAAGCAGTTTACATGAATAGCATCATGACAGAGCACACTCCCAATATGTCAGCTGCTAAATTAAACTAGCTAAAATTACTTTTTCTCTCTACTTTTTTTTAATACGTTTTCCCTAAAATCACACCAATGCTTTGTCAAATGAAATACACACTTCAGCTTTAAAGTTAACAGTGAGTTTTATTAAGGATTCTCAACAGTATAATAAGTAAGGGTATGTAAAAGTGGAGAGAGAGAAAAAAAAGGCAATTTGAAGTGGTATGCCGGAAGATTGGCCAACTAAATTACTTGACAATTATGACTGGTTTTCTACTAAATCTATAAGTGTTGTTACTCATTATACTTCAGTGAGGCGATGAGGGCTAGACAAAGAGACTAAATGATAGGCTTCTAAACTTCAGTTTAAGCTCTACCCATACACTTTTCATTGGTTGTTTAAAAAGTTTCCAACCAGTGTAATTCAGCCAATGGTTAGTCAGTAAAGTGTTAATCATCTCTGCCTGGTCTATTTGAGAAAGTGCCAGGGATAACCAGTTAAAAGGAGGGAACAGGGCTTATGTGGTTTGGATAGAAACACAACACAGCTGAAATTTCATCTCTGAAAAAGGCCTAATGTTTTCCAGACTGGAAGGGCTGGGGTCTGCCACTGGAGAGTGAATGGCACTCCGCTGATTGTATAATAACAAAGCTCATGTTGTGATAGAAACACTACACCCAAGTCAGGACCTCAGTGTACCAGCTACAGATCAGATGAGGGTTTTCTCTCTGGATGGTTAAAAATACTTCCCACCCTCTGCCTTTCTCAACATGCCTGACTTACTATCTTCCCCCAGGAGTGTGACAACAATTTACTTAAAATTACAACAGCAAAGATTTTGGGGTCTTGACAGTGCCTGCCTGTTACTCACTGATAAATGTTTAACTAAACCATAACTTTGAGATTAAACTCAACATCAGTAAATAAATACACATCATGTAAACCACTTTTAACCTTTTGCAGATTTTTTCTTGAGATTATTACAAATAAAGTTTTTAAACGTTCTACCATCATCTTAAGACATAGAAATGTAAAATGTTGAAAGCCTATATACATATATATAAAGGTCTATCTATTAATTACAAATAATGGTTTCTGTAGCTCAGTTGGTACAATGTTAGTTCTGTTAACCGAAGGTCCCGAGTTTGATCCTTGGCGGGGTCATGTAAAAAAAAAAATTCTCTACATTTACATGTATGAAATATATATTATTTCACAGCCTTTTACTTGGGTAAACTTTCAGGTCACTCTATTGTCGGCCTTTATAGCTTAGTCTGTTGAGTGTTGGGCCCTGCTAGCCAAAGGTCCCGGGTTCGATCTCTACTGGGGGCATGTCAAATTTTTTCTCTCTACATTCATAAAATATATAGCCTAGGCTTTATATTTTGGGGGGCATCTTGTTACATGTATCACACCAAGAGGCTACATGTAACTGACATTCTAGTGATGATTATATAATATCATGTTATATAACATACAATACTAATCAATCAACGTAAAATCAGTGTGCTATTTCTTAATAGGAGTAAACAGATTAGTGTACAGCACTTAATTATGGATAGAACAATTGAAGAGTTTAGGGTGAGTGGTAGGGAGGTCAAGATGGAGAGGGGGGAAGTCATGTGAAAGTACTCAGAGTGATCAAACCCCAATCTAAACAGTCATTGGGAGGCTTCTGGCAGCAGGAACCTCGCAGCAAATCACTTCAATCTGGATCTACTTGTCTAGCATGTACCTTTATATTTGCCTGAGTCAATAACACTGGCAGATGGTGTAGAGGTAGTGTAGTTGGAGGCTAGTCAAATCACTTAGCCCAGTTGAGAGAATAAGAGCTAGGTTCTAGTGCCCATGTGGCTTCCATCAGGCCCTGGGCTCCCTTGGCCCCAGGTTCAGATTACAGGCAAACTTTCAGATAGTTTGGTTAGTATTTGTCAGTAGAGATCAGACTTGGCTTGTCTGGGTGTCAGACTGCTACATTCCAGCCTAAGCCTATCAGCTCTCTACAAATGGCTAGTGTGAACTATGTCAACAGACAAACTTGAAGGGGGCAGGAATCAAATGAAGTAGGAAGCAACACCCCTTTCTAAAGCCAGCCCTCAGGATAGCTGGAATGAAGCCCAATATTCCTGACCAAGCTGATAGATAATGGCCTTTCCTTAACTTAGAGATAACACAAGGAGACACCCTTCCTCTTCCCAAAAGGGCATCAACAGGGGTCAAATATCTGAGAGCACAGTCTGTAAAAACTGGCACACAAGATACTCCTATCAACTCAAGTGTCGCACAGGACAGTTTTATCTTGTGCCACATTTCCCAAAAAACATAGTCACTAAAATATTCAGGAAACAGGAAGAAATGAAACAGGAACAATACAATTCTTCAGTATAACAGATTAAATGATGCATTTCTAATTCTACATTGTGTTTAGATTTGTAATCATTATATATCTAGCCTTTTTTTTCATTAAATAAATGCTAAGGCTACAAAGTTTTGTTTTGGGTATAAGCTTAGGTTTGAAAAGCACTTTTTCACATATCGATAGGCTATACACATTTGAAGAACAAGCAAACAAACATGATTGAAGGCAACTTGCTATATGTTAATTATGCATGTACCATACTGAGAACTTAAAATGAAATCATACAAAAGACATATAGCCTACATGGTTTGAATATGTTAGAGTAGAAGTCGATGAGAAAGCATGTGTGGCCAAGGTGGGAAATTCTATCTGGATAACAACAACAACATGCCCCATACTGTTCACAGAGCCCTGGGTAGGGAGGGAAAGCTGGGGTTTTGTATACAGATAACTGAGTTGTAGATACAAACAACCTACAGCTGAGAAAATGGAAAACCAAGACCTCCTAATTGGTAGATGAGGAGTGATAGTTTTGAGAGGGAGAGGGAATGAGAGCAGTAAGAAGGGATGGGGAAAGAGACTGCCCTCTTTATAGGGAGGGGCCAGAAATTGCAAGTCGGGTTTACAGAGTAAAAGTGAAGAATGAGCAATAAATAAAGTTAGCTCACTTTCTCTTGCTATATGTAAGTAATGGAACAGGTACAGTTTGTTAGGTATTAGAGAGGAGGTAATTAAAGCCTCACTAACCGCTTAACTAGATGGTACATGTAGCTTAAACAATATAAGCACACAATTTATCACTAAAATGACATTTCGTTACCTAAAATATATAATGCAACGTGTCCCGTCCATTTAATGAGTCGCAAAGTACTCTAGTCAGGCAAAGACATTAGAATCTAACAGCATTAGCTTGCCCAGTCATCATAGACTGCAACAGAAACAACTGTTGAACACAAACTATCTTCCAACACATTTCTGGTTTCATGAGCTCTTTCAAAACAATTTCTTAAAATAACAAAATGGTATCTATGGGAGTATGGGATTGATGTAAAGTGATATTTGCTTAATCCCAGAGAAGGTGGAAATTTATACTTTATTTCATTTCTGAGGGACACAATTTAGCTATTAAGAAAAATATTTGAAGTATTTAAAGGGTTTGACTTTTGGCAACGGTTGTCGACCCTGTCTTATTTTGATGGGTACCCAAGTAAATAGAAACTTTTACTTTAATTTTAAATAAAAATAGGAAATCAAAACTTTCAGTTAATGGCAAAAATGGAAAGTTCATAACTTTTTTTATCTGGGAAAAATACAGAAACTTGCCAATTTCCTTTTTATAAATAGTTTTAGCCCATTTTGAGATAGTACTAAAAGTTAGTCCACTTTTGTCATAACTTACAACGATAAAGACTGGTACTGGTATATGTCTTCTCCTTGCATGTGTGTGTGTACCCTTAATACAAACAAATATATACGATCGATGTACCAAGATTTAACTTAAAGTTGTAACATGAAGCTAGACACCATTAACAAATCTATTTTTTGATACCCCTTAATACCAAGAGGAGCCCCAAGTCTACATGACATGTTGGTGTCACCTGTTTTAAATTGTGAGTTTCTGTCTTTGTAGGATTCACTCAGGATTCTTGCAGCCCCATTTATCGACAGGTTAACACCCCCCTCCACCCTCACACACATACACCTCGATCCAACCAATCCATGGCTTAACGGACATTTCTTTTTTTATCGCGGCAAGAACCCGGACACTACTGTCTGATGCATAGAAGTGTATCATTATGTAATTGTGGGTATGTTCTAACATAATGGACTGGAATGTATATTGGTGACTAGTGCTTGTCTGGTATCTGTTTAGTACACTCGTCATATCAGAATACCATGCACATCCATCATAATTACAAGAGAGTTGAAGATACAATTCATACAGATTCTGACATCTGACGCCTCTTTTTCTTTCTATCTAGATCTATGGTACCTTTCTTTCAATCTTTTCTGCTCTCTCTTGGCTTTTGCCTCTCAACTAACTATTCACTTTACTCTAATTGGCAAGGAATGTGCCAAACGTATTTACACAAGCAACATAATAGCCCTGGTGTATAGTTTAACAACTCCACTTCCCTGCTGTTAATGCCAGTAACTAAAGCTTTGCTGAAACAAGCCACTGGTGATAGCGGTAAAAAGACAGCTTGTCAAAAAAATGTGGAGAAATTTGAGTCGTAACCAGCGTCTTTTTAAAGGGAGCAGATCAGAGGAATGTACATCTAACCGCATGAAGAAAGACGGTTGTATAAACAGATTAACAGACTGAATGTGTTACAGTACCGCTTTTCAAGAGACTGGTAAAAAAAAAATGAAAAAAGATATCTGAAAGCCAGAAAAAACTACAAGGAAAAATAAAGCAAAGCTACCGACGAGCAGAGGTAAAACCGTAAAAGAGCAAGGAAAAAGAATCACACACAGATGTGTATAAATATGACAGAAATAGAAAAGCGCCTAAGAAAACGAGACAAGAAATAAACAGGAGAGGTACAGAATGCTTATTTTGGTCCATCATAATACTTAAACTGATTGTTTGTGTGTTTGTTTGGTTATGGTCTAACATCACGCTGACAGGGGTACATGTATTTCACCTATACAACGGCTTGCCAGTCTAATGGTTGGATGAAACCATTATTGATGTCACTGGCAACAACATTAAAGATGAAACAAGACGACCACAAAAAAATGTAATTCCTGATGAGCTCAGAGAGCATCAGGAAGCTCTTGCCCAACCACCACTGCTACTTTAACTGAACAGCTACAGTACAGAGCAGAACTAACTTTACATAGAACGCGCCTGGAACAAAAACAAAAACACGCCTAATATTTTGACAAAATCAAGCTTATGCGCGCCTAGTCGCACCAATAGCGCGTCTAAGAGGTATGACAGTTGAGCCTAGTCTGAATTTATATGCGCCGTTTTGAAATTAAGGCGCGTCAGAAAAAAAAGTAGGTGCGTCGAAACAAAAATCAGGCGCGTCGAAACAAAAATTAGGCGCGT
>JAVFBY010063345.1:0-20097 GCA_034781015.1 Tonicella lineata
ACATGTATCAGAGAAAACAAAAACCAAAGAAAAAAACAGCTCAGAAAAGTTAACACAAATGGGAGCGTTTAACACAAAAACGTAAAAGTAAAGTCAGTTTCTTGGGCTGGACATACATGTACATGTAGGTAACCTTATCAATGTCAATAAGTTCTACACGAATCAAAGGGATTTATTCTCTAAGAGCAGTCCTGGCCGTCACTTCTTGTCTTTATCAATGGTACAGTAACCATATGTTAGTCTACTCTAATCCACTCATCAAAGGTTACTGATGTAGACTGTTTCACTGAAGTTTAAAGGAAGTCATGTATTAACAATGATGTTGTGTGGTCTGGACTGTCTTAGATAGCAACCTGCTCTAAGAGAAATAATCTCTGACTGCCTGAAACAATACCCAGGGAGACCAGTTGTCAGGAACAGTGAAACTGGACATAATGGGGTAAAATAACACAATACTTTCTAGATTCTTGAGTATTTGAGCTAACCATCCGCAGACATTGTTTAACCACCACCTGGTCAGCCTGGGCTAGTGGTGTTTTTTTGCTGTCAATTTCAGACTTAAACCACCAAACAACAGACATATCAACAGAAAATTGAAGACATACATGTAGAGAATATTAAACAATGAAGTGTGAATACCATAAATATTCCTTTAGTGAGAGGTGAAAGTGTGTTATCGCTTTCACCATTCACGAGAGCAATATATTGGTAGGCATACTTCACTGTGTCATATTCTTTTTATTATTTATATTGTCGATAAATTCATAAATTACAACGTTTTTTCCACATTTTCAACGACAATTTCAATTCTCACAGTTCAGGATATGGCATGATGTTGCTCGAGACGTGACGTCAAACAGAATAACGTAATTCGAAACATGACGTTAAATGAGTTACATATGTTTTGCATCATGAAATTACACGCGTTCCTAATAGGAACAAATGCATGCGGATCAAGGTCAAAAGCCGTGTAATAACAAAATGTAAAAACGAAAGTGTTATTACACTGGAGTGAAATATCACTTTTATGTATGAAGAAAATCCTGATATTTCACTGGTACATGTAAATTATAAGCATATTTTCTTGTTTTTCATCCATTTAGAAGTTGAAGCAATAAACATAACAGTTTTACACAAGGCTTTATGGGTTACAACTTCTGGTATATTCTAGTGTTTCAATCCATCTTCTGAAATCATTTTCAAACAATGAATTGTATTGCTTAAAAATGATCCTAGAAGTTGGATTGAAACATTGTGGATTGCTACTAGAATATACCAGAAACTGTAATCCATAAAGCCTCGAGTATAAAGGTGCTCCACGTGCTTGTCTCGCACTTTCTCGCGTTACTTGTCATCTAACATGTCTACAGAACCTAGGAGCATGTGCTACATGTCAGGGCTTTATAGACGTCAAAATGTTTATCACCCTTCTTGAAATATTGAGTATTTTTTTGCTCCAATTTCAGCTTTTGTTTGGGTTTTATCAGCCAATCTTTGGGAATACAGTTTTTCTGTATTCAGTTTATGTAAAAATGTTGAGTATTGCCTCAGAAAATGCCCTATATTGAGTTTTTGACAGTCCCTATTTAGTTTTTCATAATTTTTTATCGCCTGTTACCGGCTATAAAAACCGACGTCTATGAAGCCCTGCATGCATCCACATCTTTCTCAATTATCAAATACCATTTTATGATTGCATACACAGCTTCTATTTCAGCTTGTATGTAAAGAGAGTCATCAGCACAGTGACTGACATTTGGCCTTGGCATATTGTGAAACTGTTTTAAATAATGTACACATGTTAGCTCAGACAATACCTCCCATAAATGTCAAACACTACACCAACAGGAAGAGAAAGTCGTTTCACGCACAAAATCTCACTAAATCATTCAACAACTGGTACTATCAAAATTTAGCCTCAGAGAATAATGAAAAAAGTGCTGAGTAAATTACCATGTAAGGTCACCAGATTTTTTAAAATGAAAGTCACCGAAATTTCCAGTTTGCTGGCCAATTTTATAATAAAAATATCCAATTTTACTATCTATTCTGTAGTGTTCATTAATTGTATTTTGAAGACATCAGATGTGCACAGGATTTTGGATCTTTAATTATAGTCTATCATGTATATACCTTATAACAGAATATGTTTATAATATATCATACTAATTCAAGAACAAATAACTTCATTTCACCAATAGTAAGAATGACTGATACACCCTAATTTAATTTAATGTCATCAATAACAATTCAACAAAAATATCAACAAAAAAGTGTAATCAAATTATTTATTGATGAAATTTGTGTGATTTAGAAATAGCCAATGTTCATCAGAAGAGGTTAATGTAACGTTTCAAGGCTTTATCTGCCTACATGTATGTTTCATCTGCACTTGAAGGGCCCCATTCCCCACATAAATGGGCCCCCTTCCCCTGAAAATAAAAATATCCCCCCTCCCCCCATCCCATACAAAAAAGGGAATATAGAGGAGTTTGCATATCATTTAGTTGAGTAAGTTGACCCTTCCCAGCTTGAATTAGCAAGCAATCTGTCAACAATAAATGTGCCAATCAGAAACAAAATGACCCATATTCCTGTACTCACACTTTAATTTCACCTATTTGACAGGCCTTTTCCCCAAAATCATGGACAAATCTCTGCATTTATGGTAAAATGCAACAGAAACTTCTTACGTCATAAATTCAGAATACATGTATAGGCTATCCCTACTGTACAGAGTATATTTAGGCCTAATTTTGTAGCAGGGACATTAAAACTGTTTAATTTACATGTAGTATAAGCTTATACATGTATTAGGCAGAGCAAAATGTAAAAAAAAGAAATAAAAAGAAAAAATAATATGACCCAAGCCAACCCAACTCAAACGGAAAGAAAATCCAATTACCAATGTGGAAATAACTAGATTAATAGTTTGTAACATCTGACTGTTAATGTTCCCCAAAAGCCTACATCAAAATTGTGTAATTTGATGAGAGAAGAAAATGTGTATCAATAGTTCCTGACAGGAAGGTTGTCATAGAAACGGAGATTTTCATAGGACTTAAAAACTAAGGCGGCTTAAAAACAGACAGAAGCGTTTTTTTCCCCTCACTTCCAGTGTTCCAATAGTCTTACATATCTTCAGGGAATTCTTCGTATACAGTTATTTTATTTCAATAAGAATAATAAATGGGCACTGAACTGAACCGTGGGCATACTGATACAGTAACGTAATCGTTTCACACATATTGCACAGCTTCTAGCCTATTGAACTGAAAACAACCTTCTGTGACCTTTCCACTCATATTATCTTCATAAATAAGACAGATGGTTATAACATATGACATTAACAGAAATGTTTTGATTCTTATGGCTGCTTTCCCATATCAAATTCTTCCCAATTGTACCATTTATCATAGGCATCCCAGTATCTAGGACTCCACGGCTCAGTTTACTGGTCTCATTTTTCCGTATTCTCCATTGTGTAACAAGTACAAGATCCAGCTCTACTAATCTAAGTACTGACTGCTGGCAGTCTCCTGATTCAAATTGGCCTCAAATAATAGACCAATAATTGCTTCTCTTAGAATCAGAGTTGTTTTTTTTCTCTATATCTGACAGACATGTTTGCACAGCAATTTAGATAGACAAATGCCCAATGACATCATTAGCTGTTCTATTGTGCTGATTGTGGGATATATAGGGAAGTCACTATACAAATAACCCAAAAGACAATAAAATCATTGATTTTGACATCACAGAATTGAACATGTAGTACAGACATCAATCAATCAAACAAATATATATAACGATGGATATATGCCAGAACCAGATTGTCTCTACATTTTCAAAATTAAAAGCATAAATTTAGAAGATGTTAGACATACATGAATATAAGACAGTCTTGCAATATTTCGATGTTGATTATATTGATTTTGTTTTTAAGCATAATGGTAATGCTTGAAACAATGTCAATATGATGTACATGTACATTGAAACATCCCAACTCATTCACAAGTGAAATAGATAGAAGTTTTTATGTTGAAAAAATTCATGAGATGTGATTCTGTTCAAAAGAGTATAATTTTTAACCATTCTTAAATGACGTCACGTCAAAATACAGTTTCTTTTTTACCGTGTTTATTTAAGCCTGGCTTGAAGTTAATACACTTTTGAACGACACAGCCCAGCCCCTGCTTCTTACTTGTATCTCTGAAGGGGTGTTTTTTGATTATTGTGATCTTATTTTAATTTATTAAGTTATTTATTTCGTCTTCACTGCTGTAACTTAATTTAAGTTTATATGTTGTTCATAGTCGGCCAAAAGCCGCAGTGCTAATGTTTTCTGGTAGTATGCCCCTGACTCTAAATAAAATTTATCTTATCTTATCTTATGCCGTCACATGTTAAACACCAAGGAAGCAAGTTTAAATGATATTTATTTTTGCTGCTTTATTTTAACTTTATTTTATTACAGTCATGTTTATTGCGATACTGCTTTCATGATTTGGGCATCAATAAATATATTATTTTTTGATCCCATCCTGGTGCCATGAAGTCGAAATAACTTGAAGCTATGTTATTTAATTCAATTTCTACATACATCAAACATGGTTGAAGATATTCACATAAAATCAATAAGATTCTATTTTCTGTACCACTGATTCAATTCCCGCCTAAATTCTGCCCTTGTAAAATGTGCTGATGAGCTCCTGGCTGGACACATCCCGCTCAGACTTAACCACGTTACAATTCCTCTCTGAGTAAATACTGAACTTGGTATTGGAATTGACTGTGAACATGTGTGCCAGGCCTCTTAACTGTAACTGCTATATTCAGCAGTCATGTACAAGAGGGTGGCAATGAGTTCACAAAAATAACTAACCATACTTACTCATAATGGAGTCTCCTTCTTCAATGGTAATCCATTAGGGCGAGTGGCAGCTTTGTGTTTCTGTGGCGTAGAGTTTGATTTGGATTGGAAACCGTTACCGTTCCTAAATCCCCGGTCCGTCCTCTCGTTGCTATGACGAGAGAAACCGTTGACAGATTGTGATTTGGAATAGTTTGGATTGGTGACAATGCCGTTTCGCTTACGTCTCATCTCGGGTGACCTCATTTGTAGATCAGTCTGCCCCATTATCATTTGAGATGGTCGGTGGTCCGGCAAAGATCCTTTACGCTGAAGTTCCATTTTAGCTATGTTTGAGTTTGTAGCAACAAACTGGGGGTTCAGCTGCCATATTGGTTCATCCATGGAGCTAAGTAAATCAGCATTAGGGTTGGTGTAAATGTTTATTGTTGCGGCCACTTTCTCCTTTTTTATAGCAAGTGATTTAATAGGAGAGTTCGGAGCTAGGATATTTATATGAGAGTCTGGAGTAATGCGGCCCAGAGCTGCTACATTTTGAGTTTCGTAGATAGGAGAAGTGGGAGGAGATTGCACAGGGCTTTGAGGTTCGCTGACAGGGGAGAGAACTCTGCTGATCGGACGAACCCTATTGCGGGGCATTGAGCACTGCTGTAATTGCTGAGTGAAGGTCAGGTCTCCCGTAGTATACTGGACCATTGACAAGCTCTGATTGGTGGAGGAATTTGAGGATGTTAAGTTACTGGAAGATTTAGAGGAGTTATTGGAGTGGTAGGATTTCCTCCGGTCAATGGTAGATTCTGGAGAGTCTGATGGTGAGCTATGAGGCTGACCATGACCGTTAGATAAACCGTTACCGTTAGTATGTGACACAGGGTTCGCACCATTTGTTTTAGGAGGCTGAGTGATAAATGGTCTATTTTCACTACTTGATGTAGATATGCCACTCTTACGATTCCCAGCTCCATTCACGGGTGATGCTCCAAACTCTTCGAGAAGTCTAACAACATCAGAATGACCACTTTTTAGCGCCACTCTCATTGCAGTACGACCAAATTGGTCAGCATGGTTTGGGCTGGCGTTATACTGGAGTAGTACCCTGACTACAGCATCATGTCCCTCTTGTGCTGCTATACACAGGGCTGTGGCCCCTTGGTTACAGGTATGGTCTACATTAGCACCTTTCTCTAATAACAGCTTGACAACTTTATCATGTCCTTGCCAAGCTGCAGACTGAAGGGGTGTTCTATGGTCATTATCAATAGCATTTACATTGGCACTATGTTTTAACAGTAACTCTACCATTTCATAATGACCTTGCCAAGCGGCCACATGAAGCGCAGTACGACCTTCTAAATCACAGCATTCTACATTAGCCCCATTATTGAGAAGAAACATGGCCATGGTAGAACGGTTTTCCAGTGCAAGAACATAGACAGTAGATCTCCCATCAGCATCTTGGTAATTCACATCCGAACCCTGGCAGATCAAAAGATCAGTAACATCTTTGTGACCTTCAAGGCATGCCACACGAAGCGCTGTTTTTCCATCATGTGACTTGTGTTCCAGAGATGCTCCTCGTTCTAGCATGATAGCGACGACAGCCAGATGACCCTCCTGTGCCGCTAGAATTAAGGGGATTCGCCCATCATTGTCTACCTCACTAGATTTTGCTCCAACATTTAACAACTGGATCACAATCTGAAAACACAAAAAGAATTTCATTTAATAGTTATTAAATCATAGTTTGATTTGAATTTAATAAAAAAATAAAATCTAAGCTTATTAGCCAACTTAATCTAATTGTTTTTAATAAAGGAAAACTAAAACTATTACATAAAACATTCATGATTTTCAACAGTTTGGAAACTAAATTTGAACAAGGTCACATTGACAAAGTTAAACTGCCCTAGACAGACATCAAACCGCTGTAATAAATTTACCAGCAGTTTCTACCATAATTGAGAAATTCAATATTTGCGAAAGTAATGCTGGTATTTTAGACAGGGATGTGTTCCGAATGAGCAAACAGGAAGCACTAAATGTTACTACTAATTGAACTATTGAAGTTATTACGTAACACAATAATTTTATCATACAAATGATTTTTTATTGACTACCCGTATAATTTAATTGTTATATCAAATGATCTGTAAGTACCAGTGAATGGCATCAACAGAGGCAAGAAGGCACAGTTTAATAATTCCCTGCAGAGCTCTAGCTCCGTTAACCAATGGATTTGTTTGCGAAATCCGAGAAGAAAAAAAGAGAGGATGCAATCAAGAGAAAAAACAAACTAAACTGTGAGTTCAGAGAGAATATTAGAAGCTTCGAGTTGCACAATCAGTTCTAATCAAAATGGAAATAAAACGATTACACAAGAGTATCTAGAGGGAGATTGAATGTCCCTTCAGCAATTTATCTCACATCCTCCCTTTGATTCGTGTTTGAAAAAAGTGTAATGGACACACCAGCCAACACTGCTGTCTAAAAACTTGCACAATTTGAATCCAGCTACTTTTAAATACTTTTGATGTATTACTGAACGTGTTAAACCATTCATTCATCATAAAAAAAATTGCTTAAAGAACTTTAAGGGCCGTTATAAAACCTGAAACAAAATGTTTCCACTTGAAGTATTGATTGCATTGATTCTACATTGTTTTGGTAATTCTTCTTCTTAGTTCAGTTAGAGGCTGCTGGCATAATACTTTTAGGGATCTGCTTTCAAAAATAGAAATAACTTCAAATAAGTAGTTTCAAGATGTTGATGATATTCTCTATAATAATACAATTTTACTGATGTTGAGATGATAATTTCATGGTTTCTTAATGTCAATTATGGCAAGCCAAATGTTGCAATGTTTAATTTTCAAAAACTCTAATTTTCTTTGACTATTTAAGACATTTTTAATGATACTTGTATTTTTTTCATTTAAATTTTTTATATTTTACATTTATTGAATTAATCATATTTTGGTAACATTTTATCTTTAAAGTTATAGAAAGATGTTATTTAAAATTTGAAATATATTTTTGAAAAAAAAAATGCAGAATACACTACATGTATAGGTCTACTGTAAAATTGCAAATGCAAATTTGGAGAATAAAAATTTAAATGACTGCCACAGTGAACGGTCTTATAAACAATATTTAAAAAAACAGGCTAAATTCTTAAATTGAAATTCACAGATACTGATGTATGATAATAATGTAATGCAATCCTTATGTGTGTCCATGCTGTAACTTATAGCTACATGTGGCATCTTGAAAGTATTGCAAGTGTATTTCTGTATAAGAAATTTGTAGAAAAAAGTGGCATGGCATTTAACATCGGCAACATGCATTTCATTGACCTCATTTTGATACGAGAACCATATGGTTACCAGTTACTTCAACAACTAAGTGGAAATAGCTCATTCCTTAGTGTTGTGGTGTCCACCAATGGGAATTACACTTAACATGTGCTATTTACTAAAAAAGGAACTACAAAAAATGAAGTCTCAGTTTTCACAGCTACCATGGAAATTAGATGAATTTTCTGGAGCCAACATGCTAATGAAGTTATCCAGAAAACCAATTGGATTTTTCCTCTCAAAGGAATGGAATTTTTGCTTCTGGTTTCCTCTCCTCATAATTTACCCCCAGGGTGTTCACAAGTCTTATCTATTTGCCTACAGCTTGGTTTTAGGGTGTGATGGGTCAGTGAAAATAGTGAAAACTGCAGACCCTGTAAGACAGCTGCAGTTTGAATACACGACCTCAACTCTGCCACCTCAATCACGCTGTGGTCCTGACAGTGGAACACTGCAGGCTGCACTCCTACCCAAAATAAACCAGCAGTCGACAGCAAAGTAAATATTTTCAGCAGGAAGCCTCATTTTATGCAGTTATTTTAGGAAGTACATGTACAAATTATACTCTATTATACTTTCCCCAAATCCTGAACATTCCTTACTAATATTCTTTTGAATTTTAGAAATGTTATCATCTGTAAGAAAATGTAATTCTAGGGGTAAGTGATGTATATGATATACAGTTGTGGCCTGATGAAGAATATTTAAAGCATGCATGAAAAGTTTTTACTCCTTTCTTCTAATGATAACATCATAACGGATGATGCAAAAGTTACTTCTATTATTTATGTTAATCTGTTCATTGGATGAAATGTTCAGAATGAAGGCCATCTGTATCATAGTACTGGTAAAAACCTACAACATGTAGACTAAAGGTACGGCATGTATGTAGACAGTAGGACTATCATGATGCAGAAACCATAATCTATTGTTAATGATGAGGTTTATCATAGAGCCCCTGTTTTAGAAATGCTGGTTAATCTGCTCTTTAGAGACTAAAACCCTTTGGTAGTTCCAACAGAGTATAATCATGAGAATAATGGGCTGTCAAATTGTTCCGGATAGACGAAGAGATTTGTGAAGGATAAGGTGGGGTGTTATCTGCCCTTGTGAGCGCCTAACATTCCTTGATAATCTAGTCAGATCAAGGCTGTGTGAAATGCTCATTAACTATCTACCTAGAGCCGATTCCCAGGTGGACTGATCAATCTAGACCAGGGAGTACATGTAGCTGTTAATCGAGAAACAGAGAAAGCCTCCCAGACTCCTGTACAAATGTATATTCAACCAGGACTTAACCAACTCTCATAAGACAACCCACACGGTTCAACAAAATGCTAAAGGTCTACATGCTTTCAAAACTCTCCACCATTCTTGCTTATATTTACCACGATTTTCTTGATCAACACTAATCCTGATATTTATTTTAGACATTTTATTAATGGTCGTCCAGCGGCCCTGGACTCCAGCGTGAAGATTTTGAACAGGGTATTTACTAATATTACAATCAGAATAACGTGAATTAAAGTTTAACAAGAATAATTTCTGTATGGATGACAATTACTTCTTAATTGGTAACAATGTTTGAAACTCATTGCAAAGATGATTATAAAGTAAATGATAACGATCTCTGGAGTTTGATTTTACCATAACCAATTTATTAAGAAGTACAGTTGCCATCCATATGGAAGTAATTCTTGTAAATACCATCCTCAATGTTCTAAATTGCTCCACCGATAAGATAACTATACTTTGACTGATAGACCAGAAAAAAACAACGCCATGGACCATAAAGCTTTTTATTGAGATTGGTCACTAATACTGGAATCCAATCCTTCCTATTGTTTGTTGGCTTAGATCCAGATAATCACTTCACCTAGTTGTTGGTCTAGCAGTGTAATCTTACACAGAGGAACTGTCCCAAACAGGTGCCTCAGTCCATTACCACTGATCAATAACCAGTTCAAATAGAGGACAGCCAGAACCAAAGCAATATTGTCTGTATTAAACAGAACATTCTCACACACAGAAACGATCTCTTGCAGGTGTCTCAGATGAGCAGTACTGGTGGGTTTCACTATTGATTTTTGATGTTAAGTTCAAACACTGAACACAAAGATACAAGAGAGATTTAAACATTAATCTGAATAATTAATTACCTCCTGAAATGACATAAAGATGTGCTATTTTGGGTGTAACAATTTCTAGTATTGATGGCTATATATAGTTCCTGCCGATGGCCGTCAATATTGGACCAATGTCCTCTATGTACTGACCTAAATAATGCCTTTGTGTTTATAGCAATACGGAACCAGTCTCTTCTTAATGGTGTAATCAATGATTGATTCAGAGGAACAAATAAACCGGTTTTATGGACTGGACATTTCCTCACAGGACTACGATATTTCCCAATGCTAATCAGAGCAATACAGAAGGTATATGGTACTTGTTATGATCACCAGTGGGACAGCTAAAGTATAGTTTATTAGGGAGCTAGGGTAATCAGTTTGGCTTATGTCCTCCCACGGCATTAAAGACTTACAGAACAAAACTGATTGCAAATGAGCTGTCAATTCTGTGCCAATTCATCACCACAAAATACATTTACAATCCTGTAGGTTGAAACTTTATAGATCTCTTCTCTCTTTGTAGATAATAAAATGCATTCCCCAAGACTTTAAATTGTCCAATAATTCTGTTTGAGCGACCCACAAAATGAGTCAATTACAAAACGATATAACATTTGAGGGTAGTTACACAGGATTTAACACAGTTTTCTGCATGGAAACACAATCTGAACAGCCAGAACAGGTGTGAAGTTAAATAAGAAATGAACATTTTTAAAATCAATTGTACTGAAATAATTGCTTCTTTAAGCATTACAGTAATAGGCCTACAGGATACAACAGGTTAGAAGTGATCATCACAGTAAACAGGTGCATAATTGAAATTGGCCAAGAGCTGAACAAAGAAAAACAAACTGTCTTACAGGCCATCTGTATTAAAAACGCCCACAAGGAAAGAAATACGAAGGGGAAAAAATTTAGAAAAATAAAAACAAAAAAATGAATGTTGTACATGTATCTTTGATTGGGTTTTAATGCTGCGCTCAGGGCTATTTCACCTATATATGACAGTGTAATAGGTCAATGAAATAAGATGCAAGGACAACTGTGTGTGATTTTAAATTGGATTGCCAATTTGTACCAATTAATTGAATGTACAGATATTTTTGTCTCTTTCCCCACTGATAAACTAGCTCAGCTGTCCCATCCATCACTGTCAGCCCCTGATACTCCTTTCCTAATGGACTATACAAGGAAATAGACTATTGTGTAATATCTCCGGTGATCAAACCCAGACATAACCTTTGACATAAACAAGGCAATAAACAACTCTATCGTTTGTTCCTATGACATTTGTTTAAATTACTATTTAATTCAATAAGCTTAAGCTATTGAATAACTGGTAGCTCCTAACATTGAAATGTCCATCACTAATCCTGTATTATAAATACTGATTCATGTGTTACTGATTCAGGTTTTTCAAATTTAAGATTTACTGATTCACGTGTCACTGATTCTGGTGTCACTAGTTCATTGATTCTGTATTTCTAATACAGGTGTCAATAATTCAGAAGTAACTGATTTATGTGTTTCTAATTCAGGTGTCAATAATTCAGACGTTACTGATTTAGGTATTTCTAATTCGGGTGTCAATAATTCAGACGTTACTGATTTATGTATTTCTAATTCAGAAGTTACTGATTTATATATTTCTAATTCAGGTGTCAATAATTCAGAAGTTACTGATTTATGTATTTCTAATTCAGGTGTCAATAATTCAGAAGTTACCGATTTATGTATTTCTAATTCAGGTGTCAATTATTCAGACGTTACCGATTTAGGTACCAGTATTTCTTATTCAGGAGTCAATAATTCAGACATTACTGATTCAGGTGATTCTAATTCAAGATTTACTGATTCATATGTCACTAATTCAGATTTCACTGATGCAGGTACATGTATTTCTAATTCTAGTTTTACTGATTCATATGTCACTAATTCAGATTACACTGAATCAGGTGTTACTGATTGAGATGTTTTTGGTGCAGGTATCTCTGATTTAGAGTCATATTTGTTTGTTTCTTATTTGGGTGTCACTGGTTTGGCCATTCCTGTCCAAGTTGTAAAAGCTTATAATAAACAATCATAAAAAGGTTGTGTAAGAGACATAATCATATATTATATAATTTTCTTGTAATAAAACTTTAATACAACTGCATTGTATAAAACTGTGTTTCTTTCAGCTAAAATTAAAAAAAAAAATATACACTAATATATAAATAAATTTATAAATAAATGTACACTTTAGTTGCAGTCATAAAAACTTTGAAAAAGAAGGCCATGCTATGTGTTACTTTTAAATAAACAAGGTCACAAGAAGTGCATGGAGCTAATATCACATGACAGCTTATTAATTAGAGTTTTAGAGGATTAAACAAAGTGAAATGAAACAGGTCAATGAATCGACATTCTTAACTGAAACATGATAAATGACTCATGTCAGACACAGACATCACATTATGAAAGAAATACGAATAAGGCCTAGTGTGTGGTCAAACTGTCTTATACATGTTATGTACTTTAATTAGGCCTACTTTGTGGCTGAATTATTAACACAGATCATTAAATGACTGCTTTTGTTTAATAGGTAAATTTAGACACTTGACAAAAAAATTTTGGCCATATTTTGTGAAAACCTCTTTGTTGTATTGATGTTAGAACATATATATGCCCTATAACTAAATGTATTGCTACATATATATTAATTTATTGTTACTATACACACAGTAAATTGTTAAAATACTTTGTCTAACAATAAATTTAATTTATGTCATGTTTATATATTTATGTTGATGTATAATTTGTTGTTTACATTATATTTTTATAGGGGGTCTCAGGAAAGATTGAGAGTATTTAGCCCTCTTCAGCTGAGGCGTGTTCAATAGGCCAAGCGCTCCTGTGACCCTACTGTCAACATTTACTGCTGGCGATTGGGTGCTTGACTCTGAGGGTCGTGGGTTTGATTCCCGGACAGGGTGCAGCCTGCAAAATTTTCTGAACTAGAATCTGTTCAAGCTAAGAAAGTGTTATCCCAAAATAACAAAAATAGGCCTACTGTTAATGCTCAATTTCTAAACGACATAAAAATTATTCCAATGCAATCAGCTTTGGGAGCTGTGTCATTAGCCTATCAGAGGGGTAGTGAATGTCCGCCAACTAGATTCTAGCGGACGAACCTTCTTTTTTAGAGAAGGCCAGTTGGCCAAGTTGTCTAGGATCCCAACATTTACTACTGGCAATTCAGTGCCGGACTCAGACTGCAAAATTTTCTGAATCTGAATCTAGAATCTGTTTAAACTTAGAAAGTTTTATCCCAAAATAACAAAATACCATAGACTTAACTGTTGAACAAAAATTAGCGCCAGTGGATGCTAGCCTCTGGTATGACATATGGACCAGCTAGAGAGCTAGACTATGTCTTCTGGTAATCATGCATATTGTATTTCTCTCGCACTCATCACAATATATGTCTCTTATGGCAGAGATAGGGAGTAACATGTGCTTTCCTCATGATACTATCTCTATATGATGTATCCTACTACAGTAAACAGTCCGTAATTCACTGTCTCTCATTACCTATCAACCCCTACTTACCACAGACAAGACATGGAGCTGGGACTAAAATATCTATCATTTCTTACCCCCCTTGAACCAAATACCAGAAAACTAATAAGACACATGTAGGTATTTTATGCAGATTTAGGCATGTACTAGGCAGTTTAGAAAAAAAAAACCTGCTTTATTAGAAAATTTGATTTAACACTAACCATGGTTGAAACAACAAATGGAAAACTAACAAACACTTTTTCATGGTCAAAAAGGCCTACTAGCCGTGAGAAGGCCTAAGATTGCTTATTAAAGAAAAAACAGTGAATTTCTGTATTTTTTCCCAGATTGAAAAAGTTATAAATGAACTTTCTGTTTTTTCCACAAACTGAAAGTTTTGATGTCTAATTTTACTCCAAAATCAAAAAGTAAAAGATTTGAATTTTTGCATAACGTTGCATTATTTATTTTTAGTAAAGAAATGTCATTTTAGTGATAAATAGTGTGCTTATATTAGTAATCTTTCACACAACTAATTATGTGTGCTTCTTACAGTTAGTGGGCCTTTAAATAAAGCACTTGTTTTGCATCTTTAGGCTTTGTTTACACTTGAAGATCCATTAATCATCTTCAAACAGTGACGAAAATAAAATCATTTCCATCTGTAGCAGCATCCTTTCAAAACATCCCTTCAATCTCGCCACATGCTGAACACGGTACATCCTCTCAGCGCGGCGTATATCTGTTAAGGTCTTCAGCTGGTATGTGCGGCATATCTATGTCAGAGGAGACTTTACAGGTATTAATTAAGCCACACCTAGGCCTTGTTAATATCCCTCCGGATACAGGTATACCATTTGATCATTATCATATTTAACCTTTCCAAGCCCAGACCTGCCCAGGAAGAGGATCGCAGGTAACACAGTTTTGAAGCTTGGTATAGAATGCGTTTGTTTTACTGGAGTTTTGCACCACACTTTTGGAAATGTCATTAATACGGCAGTGTACCAGTGAAAAAGGGCTAGCAAAAAAATCCTCCTTGACGTCAGTGGCACCAAAACAACCAATGCAAGAAAAGGACAGGGCACCAAATAAGTCTACAAGAATCCTCCTCCTAATACTTCTTATCACAGGAAGCACACAGAGTATTAGGAAATTGTAACATGAACATTTAGAACTTTGCCATGAACTAAAACTCTTTTGAAGAAAAGAGTCTTTATTATTTAAAAATGCCAATATATTATTTAAAAATACCAAAAAAGACAGTGATTATTAGTATTATTTAACACAAGGTTAATAGAACTGAATATGTTATTTTTAAAAATATGCAGAAGTAGATCATAAATATAAATACATGTACTTTGATTTGATTGACAGGTGAGAGAAAAAGGTGCCTGTCAATCAAAATTACCTACATGAAGGCTGTCTTAGTGTCAGTCTTATTATGCACAGGTATTTCAGGATAATTAACATTCAGAAAATCGTTAATTGGATTCTGTTTCTTTTATAGAAATGTCATGTTAATTTATCCCTAACAATATTTTTATACAAGCTTCTATATTCGGCATTAAGAACACAATTAACACAGCTATATATGTTTGAAGAAGATGTATGTTACCCGATTCACCTGAGTCAAAAGAACAACTTATAGACTTCTTAAAAAGAGAATTTTGCTGGGCATACTAGACAACAAATAAACATGTACAATTTTATAATTGTTGAACAGTGCCTGTGTCAGTGCCACACTTCTGATGTTTGGATAAATTTTAATCAAAATACTGATTCAACAATTCCTTGTCTTTCTCAAATGTTCAGAGTTGTTAATCATAATGCATAAGACTATGGCTGTTATAAAATTCAGTGCTAAAATCAAATAAAGGTACCACCAATCATTTAATTATTAAATAACACTATTCAGTGTTGTTGTTTAAAATTCCAGAATGGTTGCCAAATTAAGGACAAACTATTAAAATATTGCTTTGGAAACAATCATTTTTTAACATACATATCAATTTTGATGGCATTGTTCATTAAATATAGCAAATTTGTGTTTTTCTTAATGACAAAAATTGGCCTCTAAGTAATATAAACTAATGCTGCAAATTTACATATTAGAGAGATGTCTTAAAAACGAATATTCAAATAATAAAAACGAATATGCGAATATAAAAATCTAATATTCTTTTCAGCTCTATATACAGGTATAAGAGACCATGCATAGCCTATCTCAAAGCAAAGTGACTGTTATGGAAGTCTGATATTAATGTCAATTACTGTTTATCTGTAATTAACAAGTGATTATTGACATATCACTATAATCACCAAATCAACTGAATAATCTCATTAGGTCACTTAATCTTCAATACTTGGCTTTATTTTTACCATTGGATCCTCAAGTACTAAACACCATGCTTAGACATGCTTGAGTTTTTAAGATTTTCCAAACTATTCCTTATTTATTAACTTTTTATAAGGCCTAATAAAGGTTAATTTTTTATGACTTTGACTATAAAAAAAATCTGGCTATAAAAAATCTGGTATTGAAGAAACTGCGCAAAACTTTATAACAGCCTCTCGAATCTGTCCTATACATGTATATCTACATATGGGCACTTTACGTTCTAATACAAATTCTTATACAAGTGCAAGTAAAATGCTTGGCTTGTCACATGACTTCTTAGTTCTATAAGAAACACAAAAATATCATGAAATGATGTAATCTTAGACAAACATATATATACCTTTTAGCAATGGAGTGTTACAAAATATGCACACAATAAAATAAACATGTCTTTCTGCAGTTAAAAATATTTAACAAGTTTTAGCAAAAAAAAGACAACTTTACTTTTATTTGGACAAGACATAAAAGCTTTTAAGGAAATCAGCAGAGTTATTTTTGAATATGGGTCACTTTGACCAAACTGTTGTGGTTAGGCTTGAACGTGACGGAACTAAGCAATTACATCATGGTTTATGTTAAAGTTACGTCATGAGGAAAATCATTATCTATTTAACACAGCATAAAGAACAGCTGACTGTCTGGTTAAGTAGCATCAGGCTGATAATTACAACTGTGAAATGTCAAAAAAGTTAGGCACGTTACAGGTGCAAATGTAAAATATTTTTTTTTTGTTAGAGTGATTGTTTGCTAAAGGCATTATCAAAACATGAGATTAGTTGCTATGAATCAAGGAATCGAGTTGACTGAATCGAGGTATTAAACACACATTTGAATTATCATACATTTAGTAGAATAAAATTGGATATGTTCTATCTCCGCTGAATAATCTACGTAAAGTGGCTGAAAACTTAAAGAATACAGTTAGTCTAAATAGAGGACCATACAAAGGCAGTTTCCAAAATGGTGGCATTAGAGTGTGGACAGTTTTGATTATCTTGATCAAGTCTCATAAAGTGTTTAATTGTATGGGGGACTTACCACTTTGTATATGCCTCCGTGAGGTTACATTTTATTTGTCAATTTTATTCAAATTTTTCAGAAAATCATGATCCTTAATAATAATTGATTGTTAGTGTATTCTGTGACACGTATGGTTTTTGTTACTATTTTGATATATATATCAGCAGGTGGTTGGGGAAAGCTTCAAGATGCTTACATGTGCTCTTAGAGCTTAGAGGCATCTTAAGAGGAAGCCGAGTTGTTATGGGCGGTGTCCTGCTTTAACGGTGACGGTCCCATTTGGCTAGCAGGCCATCATACAGGTGAAGTGTCCCTGAACATTGCATTAAACACCAATCAATCAATTTGTATGATATGTTTGTGGCTGTAAGAAGACAATGACAACTCTCCACATACTCAGGACACTATTTTTGGTAACTGTTGTTTAGGCTACTCTGCAGACTACCTACTCAAAGTCACGTCCTCTTCAGTTTTCTTCTCCTTTCACTTACAGCCTTGTTAGAACGCAGATTTCGTGTTGTCATACTCGTTATAATATATTAATTCACACTTCATGGACGTCAAAATGCTTATCACCCTTATTCACATATTGAGTAATTTTTTTGCCCTATTTTAGTTTTTTTTAGGTTTTAACAGCTCAGGGCTTGATCCAGAATTTTGGGCAAGATACAGTGTGCCACTGCACCAGCTCAAGAGCCGAAAGAAAGCATTAAAAAAACAACAAAAAAAACATAGTGCAAAAAGAGCAAAATGCACATGGCAGGATAAGGAATTTTTTTTCCCTGTTGCCCCTTAGTTAGAGGAGCAAGAGGTCATGCCAGTAACCGCCAACAAGCCAAAAGACCAAAAGGCCAAAACTGAAAAGGCAACATTCATGGAACCGAGGGGACACTGTGCATACAGTACACATTGGAGTAAAATATCAGAAACCTCCTCACTTTCACTTTACAGTTTGAAAATATTCAAATCGGTTTCTTGTTACCCCTTTCTGTTAAAGGAAAAACAGGAATGTTCTAGTAACAAGAAAAAAAGCCAAAAGAGTCACCTAATGAGTAAGGGCAGTATTGAAATTATATTGGCAATATTGTGAAATACCCAGTGTAGTGCCCAGCCGCCACTTTACCCTGTGCAGACACTTCTTCCCACCATGTTAAATCATATGGTGCGCCACAACGTTTTCAAAGTGGAAGTACTGGCTGGGTTCTATAACACGATATTGCCATTATCTACGGAGGAACTGTAATTTTTCAACATAACATTTTACATTCTAAGCATTTCATGTTTCTTTGGTTGTGTTACTATATGGTTGAATACACTGCCGTCATATAAGTGAAATAACCTTGAGCATTCAACACCAAGCATTCAATCAATCCATCAATCAAACCAATAAGACCAACATGCAACATAACAATGAAAAGGAGAGACAATGCACTGTCATACATGAGATGGTCAGGCCGCACAGTGAAGCTTAACACAAACCTCCAACAAGTCAAATATCAGAAAACATAAAAACAAAATAATGAGAAAATAACATCCTGTGTATTTTTAGCTTAGTTTAAACATCTACAATAAAGAGGATACTTCAAGTGCATGTTAGTGATGTTATGTAAGGTTGTTATCAAGGAAACATCACACAAATCAATTAACAGAGGATAACATGACACAGTAAAAAATGTAGCATGTTAAATATCAGGTAATGCCTCAACGATTTATATACCTGGTAAGTGCATCAAAGATTTAATGTTTTTAGAGATCTCGATGGTAAACTCCTTCAGCACACTGACACACATGTATATATCATTATTGACAAAAGCCATCCAGCCATGAGCAATTTTACAGTGAAAATACAGATATTGAAGTAGAAGTGCACACGCATTCAGACTATTAGACTATATATCTTTAGAGTTAACCAATTAAGTCTGTTTCTGTAACAATTAAAGACAGTTGTTTACTTCTCATGTAATTAAGAAAACTAACCTTTGTTATGCAATAGGACAATACTACAATGACAACCTCCTTAAATAGAATAGTTTTAACTTTTAACATGTGACAGAATAAAAGTGACAAAAAAATTTATGAGGGGATATTAAAATATTTTGTTAGATAAATTTACATACATGTACACAAAAAATATATATTTTTTAGAAATGTTTAAAAAGAGAAATTTGCATTACTCCGCCTTTAAACAATCTATTTATGTATGTATATTAGACTAGTCTGTTAAACTTTAAATAAGTGCTTAACTGCAGGAAATAGACTAGCCCTGATTATTAAAATGTATCTACTCATGTTTTAATTATGCAATGATTTCCTGAACATTTGCATTTTAAACCTTTGAAAACTGTGTACAGAGTTTGTGAAGGTATACATAATTATGTCGAGATAATATCAATTACTGTGTATCTTTATAAATTATGCAGACTGACAGCACTTTAACCATACTGATTTATTAACCTGGGGTTATTTAACACAGAATGAATGTATCATATAAGTATACATTGTACGTATTTCAATAAAAGGCCTTCTCTAAATCTGAGCCTTACTCCCCTACATGTATATAAAATGATCATTAGAAAAAATATTTGCAAGAAAAATCTTAACCCTCTAGCACCCACCGTTGCACCAGTGCAACATTTTCAATTTGGCCCCTGGATCATCCCCGATGTGATATATTTCCATTATACGCCAATGATGCATGCAAGTGACATATTTAGTTTACAATGAAACCAGTAGAGGGCACCATCTGTCTGATTATGGTATCATGTGACTTATCCAAAT
>JAVFBY010063346.1:0-12613 GCA_034781015.1 Tonicella lineata
GAATTACTGCTGTAAGAATGTGCAGGGCTTACACGGCGTAGTCGTACCCAAAAAAAGTGATTCACTGTTTTAAACTTTTTAATGTCAAATGATAATTCTGATTGGATTGTGAGAAAAAAATAAATGGAATGTCAAACAATACACATTTAATCAAATACGAACAGAATTATGTCTTTATTTGAAACTTTGTCTAGTTCTATGAAAAAAATCAAATGGATACAGTGTTTGTTTCACAATCATTGAGAGACTCCCTCTCTAAACGCTTTGGTTTATGTTCTTCATCTGAAGGAAATGTTTCATTTTTTTTACAATTGGCATAATTTCAAAAGGACCTTACATATTATGTTAAGGAACGGACAATAATAGGCCATACGGGACATCTTCCGCAATCTAATAGCACCTAAATGGTTATTAGCTCGAAGCTTTAGAGGAGTTTTGGTTCCTCCAACATGCTGTTTCAGCAATGTGTTACAAATGAAAAGATATTTCACTTTTCCGAATCACAGTTAAAAATATCAGACAACTGAAAAAATCTACTTTGTTTCACTACGTAGAATGCTATGTCTGGTGTATCAGATTCAAGATTATATGCGTAGTGTTCATAAATTGGAAATAATTAGCTGTAACTAATACAGGTAGATTTATTTGCAACCGAACAGGTATTAAATCTACATCGTGCGCCTTCGTGGCCTACATTAAAACTGTTCAATTATCTAAGGGCTTAACATTTTATTTTGCGAAGAAATCGCATTGTATATGCTCTTGAAGAAAGGGCCTTAACGATGACAGAACAGATTAAATATAGCCAATGAGGTGAAGTTTCCAAGTATCCCGATAATTTGTGATGTGATAATTTCCGTAAAATCTGGGTGGATGCAAGGACTTGGCACGATGCAGTTGGTGGGTATCCGTTGACTTAATGAATATCGTATCATCTTAAAAAAATATTTCATATCCATGTTGGTACCATTATAGAGGGTATCATCAAATAAATATGTACTGGCTGAAGTTTTATATTGGAGTCATAACGATTACAAGTGTTAATAAAAAGAGATCACGTCCTCTTTCGAATGTACCCAAAGAAACAAATTCATCCAAATAACAAATTGATAATGAAGGTTGTTTAGTATACTTTTTATGAGCTTCGTTATTCCATCCTGCCATAATGGTCTTAAGGTTTGAGTGACAGGACACAGCAGTCTATTGTTTTAATTTCAAACTATCTGACAAATGGTGACCGGTACAAACCCATTGTTGTTAGATCCCTTGTAATATTCGATATTCAACAGCCAATGCGATATCGGTTTATATACATTTAACTGTATATCATAAATTAAGGCTATATCGTCGTATGGAACGCAACTCTTTAATTAAAATGAATCGCCTCAGTTTGCTATTACCCTCATCTATTCTCTTAGTAAGTGTTCATATTTCGAGCAACTGTTACTTTGTCCTTGCGAATTGGAGTATTTTCATATTTAAATTTAAAAACCCTTTTAACTAGTGTAAGGCGAGCAGGGGAATTGCTAATTACATCATGTGAATGCTGCTTAATGTACCAATACGATCCACCATGTTAACTTACTTTTCTCGAAGTTCATCTCCCATTGGTCTGTATTGAATAAGTTGCCGAATCTCTATAGTGTCAGGGCATTTAAGTATTGGGAAGCGGTTATTTTGTTTTACAGCAGCTCCCACACAGAGTCCTTTTCCCAGATTAGTTCCAAACATTGGCCCATCGGTCTTGGACTCTTTGGGTGGGAGAGTTGTGAGGTCCCTAGAACGGATACCAGGAGGCAGAATGGACTCCATATCATACTTCTTCAGCCACTTGTCACAGGGTGTACCCTCAATGGGGCGCAAGATTGTAATACCATTAGCCCCAGGGTAGTCAGGGAGGGGGTCCTGTAGCATGGCTGTGCTCGGATCCTGCTCCATTTTATCTAAGTACTCAGCCACATCCTGGTACCTTAGCAGCTCAGTTCCGTGCCCAGTTCTGTGAATAACAAAGAAGCGTGGAGCATGTTGTTTGTATGATGTTAGTTTTTTCTCTGTCTTTGGGGTATCCACACTGCTAAGCTCTGACTGGGCTTCCTCTGTTTCATTAGGGCTAACACTGCAGTCACCATTATGCTTCACTGAAAACACATTACCATCCGGATCAACTGTTTCACATATTACATCCGCATTGTGTCGTAAAACATACTGGATTTCTCTCTCGGGTACTATCTGCTCCATGTATTTATTGGGGCGGGGGTAGTAAATACTGGTGCCCTCTGGATCCACCTCATAGCGCCCACCGTCACAGTGATGGATCATGTAGTAACCATCAGGGAAGACGTTCACAGTGGTTCCGTTCCCAAACACTGTTAAGTTCTCACTGGTGTCACAGTTAAACTCTATGGTAGCATAAGCTGGACACTCTACCTTGATAAACTTTATCTGCTGCAAGGCATACTGCGGCATTTCTCCTGAAACAGACGTAAATAAGAAATAACAATAAGGTTCAAACTAAAGGCTTGTTTTTGTTTGATTGGTGATTCTGTCAAGGGTTTTCACTAATATGACAACGAAAAAAAAATTAAATTTTTTTTTAAAAAAATTAAAACAAAAAACAAAATCTGTTCCTAGTTTGAATAATCTGAATCTCTATTTTCCCATGTAGCTTTTTTTTCTCGGTAATACTTTGGCCCTTCCAAGTTTCATTTGATTCTGACACTTATAAAAGGATTTTTTAAAAACATAGTGTTCATAAGAAAAAGAAAAACAAGAAATAGAATGCGAGTTGGACAAGAACAAGAATGTGAGCTTTAAATCCTGTCTGAGGCATAGTAAAAATTAATATTTCAAACACAAGATTAAAACAACTTCAAAAATTTTGCACAAAGCATATATATCTTGGTACATAAACATATTTATCGACTATGTCAGTGCTTTAGGTATGGTTGATTGCCTGTTTACATGGTGAAACTTTGATTACTCTATCGTCTGCCTCTGTAGTTCACACGGTAGTGTTGCCCCTGCTAGCCAAAGGCCAAAAAGATTTTCTTTCTCCACATTTATTAAATAAAATGAAAGTGCTAAATTTCCATATCAATGATATCATTATAATTAACCTGAACCTTCCTTTTCCCGGCCATTTTAAATTTGGTTCAAAAGAGATATAACTTAGAATAATAAGTTATTCTCACACCCCCGGTAATTTAATTCCCAAGCCTGATTATTGTCCAATAAATACACTAGAGATATTATCCAACAGAAGTAAAAACGTCATGAAGAGATGACATCACATACTTTACGTCATCTCTATTGTGATGTCACTATGACCTCACACTGTTATACACTTTGCTGCAATAAAACATTCCAATGCCGTCGCTATCGTACCATGACATTGTCTGGTGCTGGTACATAACAATCTGCATCTTACCAGCCAGTCCAAAATATAGTGTAAGATAAAGATTATCTAACTCGAGCCAGGGTATTTTAAAAACTATTACTCTCGACTATTAACTTAGAATATCACGCCTCCAGCTCGCGATTTTGCTTAATTAAAAGACTAAAGGGATATCCATCGTAATACGAAGGCTTGCGTTGGTTAACCTATATTTTGAAAGTAAGTCGCACTGGCACAGGAAAGTCGATCAAATAAAAAAATGACAAATCATCATGTTCTAGATTAACTAAGTTTTCAATTAACATACACTTTTTTAATAGTTGTCATGGGTGAGTTTCAATCACTTATATACAGCCAGTCTGACAAGATTTAGAAAAGACCATGCTAAATTACCTATAACACAGCATCAAAAGAGTAAACATTTGCTCAGACAAGACATGTATTGATGATAAAATAATGGCGAAATGTTCAGCACATAAAAACTATGTGTTATTGGAGACAGGAGGGAGCTTAGCCTTAACCTTTTGTTAACCTATATGCATCTTTAAAATCTGTCTTAGTCTAAGCATACCCTACCTGTTTCAGCATTATCCTCACTATTAACCGGGACTTGATTTTCTCTGTAGTAGGTGGTGATTCTTGTGCCATCACTGTGTTCAACGATCGTAGTTCCGTCTGGATAACTGATTGTTATCACATGATCATCTCGTGTAGCCATTGACTGAATCAAGAGAAAAGGAATATGCCTCTGATTATTACACCGTAGAAGACTGGATCTAACGATTACAGAGATGAAAGTTTTTCAGCTTTAAATATGACTGGAAGGTTTAAGCGGGGGGAGGCAAATTTATTAAATCCGATATAACTTTTTAAAAAAATACTAAAAGCAGGAAAATTATAAAATAAGCAAAAATAAATTAAGTAAAATCGCATATACATTTATATGGCTGGCCTGCAATTTTTAATTGATGTCTATGTTGTCATTGAAATTGTCACTGAGCTTTACTTTGCAAAGTTTCTTAACAGAAGTCATAACAATTCCTTTCCTTGAACACAAGTTTCTTGAATACAGATATAAACTTCCTTATGGGTTACAACTTCTTAATAAATTGGTTACGTTTTAATCTCATTCCACACATCACATTTTTGGGAGGCAGTTATAAATATACACATGAAAAACATGGATTAAGCTTTCTAAATAAACTATAATTGTAATAGCTTCATTAGTAAACAGAAATTGTGAAAGCTTTCTTGATAAACAGAACTTGTAATGGCTCCCTTATTAAAAAGAAGTTGTAATGGCTTCCTTATTAAACGGAAGTTGTAATAGCTTTCTCAATAAACAAAAGTTGTAAGGATTCTTCAATAAACAAAAGTAATAGCTTCCTCAATAAACAGTAGTTATAATGGCTTCCTGAATAAATAGAAGTTGTTATAGCTTTAAACAGAAGTTGTAATGGCTTCCTTATTAAAAAGAAGTTGTAATGGCTTCCTTATTAAAAAGAAGTTGTAATGACTTCCTTATTAAATAGAAGTTGTAATAGCTTCCTCTTAAAACAGAAGTTGGAATAGTTCCCTAAATAAACATAAATGGTAATAGTTTCCTTAATAAACAGAAGTTGTAATAACTTCCTAATAAACAGAAGTTGTGATAGATTTCCTAATAAACCAAAGTTATAATAGCCCCTGAATAAACATAAGTTGTAGAAGCTGTAAGTTAGCTGTCTTAATAAGCTATAATGGCTTCCTTAATACACAAAAGTTGTAATAGCTTCCTCAATAAAAAAAAAATTGTAATGGCTTCCTTAATAAACAGAAGTTTTAATAGTTTCCTTAATAAACAAGAAGTTATAGTTTACTTATTAAACAAGAAGTAATAGTTTCCTTAATAGACAGAAGTTGCAAAGCTTCCTTAATAAACATAATTTATAATTTATATTAGTCTTTCTTGTGTATTCCAGATATTGCTATCAAGTTATGGGGAGTATCTTTACCTGTTTAGTTTCTGGGTCTGAAGCCAGACAGACCATGACAGGTTTAATGTTGACTGGCTCTTCATTCTCTTTACTGAGTGTTCTCTCTCCACTGGGTAAGGTCGTCAACCAGGCTGGTTTTCTGTCACCCGCGGCTTCATCCGATTTATCAGTACTCAGACTCTTGGCACTTGTTTTACCCTCAACTTCTAGATCAGAATTAAACACATTATCAGTATTAATTAAATAATGATGGTGCATTATTTCTTACAAGTCCCATACACAGATACAGAAAAAGCTATGTCTGATTCAAATTGGATAGCTTATAGTCTGTGGGTCATTTAAAAGGTATACTAAATTATTCTGACACTAATTTGGTTTCTACATTATTATTGTGAAGGAAAAATAAGGACATAAACAATGAGAGAAAAAAAAAGCATATGAAAAAGCAGACCCGGCCAGCTCTCTTATCAGTTCTGAAGAGTATTAATTCTGACATACTTTGGTGAAAATCCAGCTTTTTTAGTTATCCTGTTAACAGACATTCAGTCAGTTTCTATGTTTGATTGGTGTTCGTCATACTCAAGAGTATTTTGCTAATATGACAACAGATTCTCCCTTTCTTACTCTGCACTATATTTTGTGGGAAAAAAACAAGAGAAAACATATGAGTAGCAAGCATTACATGCAGGCCACCTAGTCCATTCAACTGGGCATCTAAGTTTACATGTAGAGCTCATCATACTCTCAATGTATCATGTTTTCATGATTTTGTGAGTGATCCTTGGTTATTTGTATAAATGCTAACAATGACAATTTTTCAAGGTTAAGAGACATACATGGAAAGAAATGTTCAATGGAGAGGCACATTGATTGATGTATATTTGCTGTGATCAAGGCTACATGTATATGTGATGCTGTACAAATGTACATCATCAGTAAAAAGCAAGTGTGCAACACAACCGTAAAAATATCCAGTGGTATATATAAATGCTTTGTTGAAAAATTCATGTTTCTTCAAATATGAAGAGCATGCAAGCCGATGTTGCTGGTCATTTTTTGTTGGCTCTGGGTGTTCAGTTTTTAGTTTAAAACCATCTGCAGACTTTTCATTCGATACACAATTTCAGTACCTTGTTTATGTTTTTATGGTAATGACAGTCTAACGGAAACGACTGAAATTCTCAGCCTTAAGCATGAATGTATAAATATGATCATAACATACTGATCCTATCCAGAGGGCGCTTCACAAAGTCATCTTATGCCAATAAACGTTAATGAATAGTTTCTCAGACACCTCTGCATTGCCCCAAATTGTTTTTATGACAATTACAAAAAATGCCTGCACTGTAAAAAAAGGCCTTTAATCAAATGTATTTATGGGGTAACCTGGTATACATGTACTATGTTTAATTCCAGATATTTCCCAAAGAAGAGTTCTTTCTATAAAATAACTTCATTTCGTCTTTAATCAAATTAATTCATTTTATAGGCTAAATTTTTAGTTCAATTTTCAAGTTAAGGGAGGTAACTTCTATGCCAGCTTTCGTTTTGGAAATAAAAAATAAAAACTCCCGCCTTCTCCATTTAGAAAAAAAATGATGGCCTGAGATACTAGTAACCAATTTTTTGCAGCCTTAGTTTATGTTGACATAAGCTAAAAGAACCAATAAAGCCAGTATGCACCCATGAAGAGCAGGTAAACTGCAGACAAACCTTTCTTGTCACTGCCATCCTCATTCTCATCTTTATCCTTGACATCAATAGAGAGTTCAGTGGTAGGTTTAGGGGTGTCACTACGACTGACAACAGGGAGGTGAGCATAATCCTTGGTATAAATACTAATGGTGCCGTCAGCATACAAAACCTGTCACGAGAAAATACATGTACATATAATGGACAGCTAACAAATAACTCACAAAGCCATGTATAATGTTGGTTGATTGACTGTTTGGTAGGCAGTTTGGTATTTTATCTTTAAGCTGCATGTCAGACCAGTGGGTGAAGGAAACAATCCTCGACTTCACTGGCAATATCAAGGACAGAGCAAAAAACCACAACAAATCTGCTTCACAGTGCCCCTTTAGCTCTGAGAGCAGTAGGGTATCAAAAAGTTCACGCCAAACACTTGTGCTATGTAAGTTAGTCTCATTAAAAAAAAATGATTAACTCGATCTTGTGTAGGCCTACTAGAAATTTAATTTCAGAGGCAAATGAAGTGAACATAAATATTGTTACTTTATGTGAAACAAATTACCAAATTATCTGTATAATACATCAAAAAGAAGCAGTGTTGAATCCTTTTAGAGAACATATAAATTGTAATATTAACCTTTACCCATAAATTTTAAAAAATACAGTCAAACTAAAAAGTTTTGAATGTGTACTTAGTTTGAACAAGCCAAGAGAAATTCTGTTAAAATTTGAAGTCAAAGTAAAGATGGCATGCCACCCAAATTACATCCGGTATTGTAAGAGGGACATTTTTTCGTTACTCTATTAAAAAAGATCCTGCTGTATCACGTTTCGGTATCAGTTAATGGTGACCATAGAGCTTCGCTAAAGGTAAGGTTTAATTAGACACCAATCATCTGAACACAGCAGAATTTCGCGGATCAAACTCACAAGCCTTCTTATGCTAAGGTATGAATGTCAATCAAAGCCTTGTTATACAAGAGTTCCTGTCCCTTCATTTGAATTTTTTGGAAGAATATTTAAAGTTAATACTTTTAGTTATTTCTAACTTCTACTTAGCCTAGAAAGCTGGTGATGGAATAAACATAAGTTTAACTCGTGTTATTCTATAAATTCGCAAAAATACATTTTTGGGGGCACCATGTCTCTTTTAACTAAAAATAACATTGCAATAACCCAACAAGTGAATTTACCTGAATAGTTCCATCGATCATATTTTTAACCACAGAGCCCTCAGTGGTAACAGTGCGACTTTTCTCAGTAAGGGCATATTTTTTCCTGATAGCTTCACAGGGTTGTGTCCCTTTAGTCTTAAAAGGGTAGCTCATTCTCACCACCAGTCGACGATCCTCTTCAACCCCTGGGGTTACCCCTAGAAAAATAAACAGGCAATTTTTTGCACAATTCAACTCCAGATGCAGTTAAGATTGATTGATTGGGGTTTAACGCCGTACTCAGGGGTATTTCACCTCTATGACGCCGTGCCAACCCTGTGTGTGGAGGAAACCACTATTCACGTCACTGGCAACATGAAAGACGAGACCAAAAAAAAAAGGAGCAAAAAACGACACCACAAAAAAAATCTTCTTCCTGATGCCCCTTAACTCCGAGAGAACCAGGGCATCAGGAAGCTCCCGTCCAACCACCGGCCATACCCGACCATACCTAACCCTATAGAAGATAATGGTTTCAAATATCTTAGAAAAAAGCAAAAATGTATTCTTTTTTTTTTCATTTTTGTTCAATCATTTTTTTATAATAAAATGCAAAATAACATGTATATCCTGAAAAAAATAATATGCTGTATCATTGTTCATCATCAACTATATTAATCATAATTTAAAAATTGATATGTCCTTGTAGTGTGACATTTTGCTACCAGATGTAATATAGGGTTCAAAAGTGACACATTTTAATGACTTCACAGCTGTTTTTCCTCTTTGAGATAAGTAGTTTGCGTCACTTTCAAATGCCTTTCACGTTATAAAACCGACTCCCATGGTCAAATGATCTCCCTTGCCAACAAATACGAGTCTCTAGTTATGACAACAAGGCCACCTTTAACTGTTTTACACACGGCATGGCTAAGCTAAAATGAACAGACAAATAGCAATCATGTTAAACTACCATGAAAACATACCAATAGAGCTTTCCAGGAAGTATCTAACACTGAGTCCATCAGGACATGTGACATAGAGCTGCTGGAATGGCTGAATAACGGTGGGTTCTTCTTCAGGGGGTTCTTCCTCAACAACTTCCTCCTGTCAACATTGATACACAGATATACATTAGCTATATAGAAAAGTCTTTCAAATTGGCACTGAAAGTTTTACTAACAGCATTTTTTTAGGAGACAAAGGACCCAGGAAGTTTTGAGTATTTAAGTATCCATTTTGAGAAAATCTCCTATTTAAACATTTTAACCAGAATATATAAAGTAGGGATATTAAATACATATAATAATCTTCGGCAAGATAATAATATTAGAAATATTTGAGGCGCCACTGTTAGACTTTTGTTACTCGGGTTGTCCATAGATCAGCTCTTTCTGTTTGAGTATAACCAGTAATACAGTGCTCAATAATTGAAAAATAGTGTTGACGGGACAGTGTTACTTGGGTTGACGATTCAAATGTTGCCTTCCAAATTGTTTTCAAAGCGCTATTCAGAAAAATCTTGGATTAGATGGCGTCACTTTTATAAGTGATTATTATAAAAGGGTACTAGCTAGATGTCTTTAACCATTACACATTTCTTTAGGCAAACTCCTAAATCATTCACCAAATTGACAAAGCAACTCTGATCAAGCGATACAAATTTTTATTCCCTTGATAAAACATTTTATTAGCATTTGGCTAACTAGAGCCTTAAATAATCTTTTGAGACCCGTGACAGTTGTCACAGAACCTACAACATTGAAACAAATATTTGAAGTGAGAGTACCTGAGCTGGTTCTGGTGTAGGAGGTTTGTCCTTTCCTTTCTCTTTCTTTACTTTGGCAGGTGAGGCTTTGGCGTCCTGTGGCATCGGACTTGGTGAGGTTAGGTCAGGTGAAAGATAATCTACTTCATCCTTCTTACCTATTTTTGTACAATTATTTGTTTAATTATTTGGATTCTGTCAAACATAACCTTTTGAGATTTATTTACTGTTTTGCTTGGTAATAACTCAAGGGTATTTCACATTTTGACGACTTTTGATTCGTTTGTTTGGGGTTTAACACTGTGCTCAGGGGTATTTCACCTGTATGACGGGTGCCCGGCCAATAGGGGAAAGATACTACCCTTGATTAGATGACAACATAAAAGACAGGACAGACTAAAAGGTAAAAACAAAATCTCCAAAATTTATTAAAAGAAAATGCCCTGTGCCGTGTGAGCTATTATTAAAGGGACCTCATGAAGCTCTTGCCCAACCACCTAAACCGGCTTTTGAAATTGATAACCAAATTGAAACATTGCAAAAAAAAAAAGTATGGGGCTGCTCACCCTGTTAGTCAATAAGCCAAAAAATAAATAAAATGGCTAAACTTTTGGTTAAAATTTCCTGGTTTATAATGCAGATGGTTCTCTAGTGCTTTCTGATGCCTTGATGCTTGCAGAGCTTATCAGGAAACCAATTTTTTTTACCTATCTCTGTCCGTTGTCTGTGATGCCAAGGGTGGTTTTCTGTATCCACTTGGCTGGCACGCCATCAAACAGGTAAAATACCCCTAAACACAGCATTTAGCACCAATCCATCAATCAATCAATCCATAGATAATGTATGAGATAAACCCCTGCTTGCAATTTGGTGCAAGAAATTAATCATTAGCAAAGTTTTAATCAATTTTGAAAATAAATAACCAAAGTACATGTAGGACGTGCAATTGGGGATTACGTCTAAAATGCATAGTGAATTTTGCTTTTTTCCTGACTAAAATGAACACTTTTCATGTGGCCTATAAAACAGTTCATGGCTAGATGCAGGCATATACATGCAAGGCTAACACAAATCTGTATAGTGACTTAAATTTTAGCCAATATTTTTTATCTGGTTAAGCTGTCCCTGAAAGTTATCAGCATGCCACTGAATCTGATGCTCTGCATGCAGTTAGTGTGTCCCGTCTTTGTGCATGTGTAGGCCTAGTACAACTGTTGTCTGTATGAATTTAATACTTGTGTGTGTGACAATCATATGATCGTGTCCCAGTCTGTTCATGGTAACAGAGCATGGTTTGTTAATCCATGCAGAGAATGATCCAAGCCAGAACTTATTTTTGAAAGAAAAGAAACTTTTTAATGTTTGTAGCTGTTACACAGTGTTGTCGTTGTACGTACTATTAGTCAGCATGGCGAGTGGAAACTATAATTACATATAGCTACAACAAAGCCTACACCACAACTTATAACAGTGGGTACACCACTTCCTACACCAGAGGCTATACCACTATCTACACCAGATGCAGCATCGCTATCTACACCACTATCTACACCAGGACCTGTGCTATGGCTCAGGAGTTAGCCTATCTAACTGATGATCCTCCTTCGAAGTACCACACGGGTTAGAGTCGCCCAGTGTATATGTTTAGGTATACCGGGAAGTCACGCAAGGTGACTTTGTCTATTGTGGGGATGTTTTTTTCCCATAATATTAAGTAGTGCTGAGCAAGAAATGGGGAATATGTCATTATATAAGTGAAATACTCTTGAGTACAATGTTAAACACTAATCAAACAAACACCAGTAGAAGAGTTGCGTTAAGTTATAATCACGTACACCGTTAGAAGAGTTGCGTTAAGTTATAATCACGTACACAGTTTACCTCCATCGGCTTCTCCTGAGGCTCCAAATGTACTGAATGCCAGGCACATCCCGTCTGATAGGTGAGCAAACACAGAACCAAAAGCACTGTTAGCTGCTTTCTTAGAAGGATTCTTTAAAACGGTAACATCAGTTTCCACAGCAGAATCTGTCTTCTCTTCAATGCTCTTTGGAGTAACTATGTCTTCTACAATTAAAAACAGTCTTCCTTTTACCGAACACAAGTAGTGTTTATATGAATTCAAATTATGAAAAGACTTTTTTTTGCCTATATTCAAATAAGCAGAAATACATTCCATACTAATTTGCTATTAGTGATAATGTTCACCTCAGGCCAATTTTTTAAATATTTTAAAAAATATTTTTATGTAAATCCTGTTTAAATTAATGAATTTATTTCTTGGTTTGAGATTAAGGGAGTAAAACCCAATAAAAACCCAAGGAAAGTTTGTAGTTAATGTATACCACATTACAGACGTTCACCAATGAAGACAATGTTAAAATAGAGTACAGGTACTATTACCTTCTCAATATAGCTATAAACAGGAATATTTTTAAAAAACTAAAAAAAAACACAAACAATTACGCTCACTGCTGTCACTTAGCTCAAACAGAACTGGGGCATCAGGAAACTCCCGACCAACCACCAACATGTATGCATCATTCAGGGCGGGAAAAAATGGGTAATTTGGTAATCTCATTCCCGGGAAGATCGCCGCCTCTCGCGGGAAATTCGTAAGGCAAAAAAA
>JAVFBY010063457.1:0-12612 GCA_034781015.1 Tonicella lineata
CTGCAGCGCCAAATATGGCGCAAAAGACCTTTAAAATGGCCATTTATTACACAAAAGTCTTAATCGTAGGGGATGGAGGTTACCGGAGATAGACCATTTGGAACAAAATTGGGGTATTTTACCTATAGTTATGATTAAGAACATACATTGTACTGTACATGTAAGATTTAAACTGTAGGGATGACAACTTCTACAGCATTAATTTAACTTTGTTCAATGTTTCTATGCAGATTACTATTTACCTAGTTTTCAAACATAATCATGCTTGAAAACAATGTTTACATGTACATCTGTAAAGGTCATCCACAATGGTATACAACATCTCCTTTCAAACCACTCTGTGGTGACTGGTGATTACAAAAATAGGCTAAGAAAAGGGTGCTGACTTGCCTCCCCTAAATTACGACATCACAGGCAATCAGTTTTGTTGTATTTAACATTGGCTTAAATGGGATAAAGTAACAAATCAGCTCAATAAATGAAAGATAAAACTGAAAAATTATGAAGCTGAATTTAACTGTTTAATGAGTGGCTGAAGTTTGGGCATTTATCAGCCATCAAACTGACACAATCAGCAAAAAAACAACCAGGTATTGCAATAAAACTGATAACCTAAATTAACTAGAGCAAAAGTAAGCACAGCTCACATACATGTACATGTACCCCTGCAGATAGGATGATCTACTACGATAATAAAGTTAAAACCATGCAATATGCAAATTAGTTACATATATTCAGTGTAGAAAACAGCAAAGCTACCACTTTAGTATGTGATTGAAGTACATGTACGATGTACTGATAAAGTTTCTTGAATCAAATATAAAGTTTCGATAAAAAATTGAACGGTTCTGAAGGTAGGCTCCAGAAACCTATTAAGTATGGCACATAATAACATTTGACCTAGATAAGATTGCAATATGCGAATTAAGTATACATCGCAGAAACATAAAAATAGCCTAAGGCACAACTGAAGTACCTGCTTGAACTAAATACAAAGTTTGGTAAATAAAAAATATTGAACTGTTTTCGAGATATGCTCCGGAAACCAAAAGTATAGAATATATTAACCTTTGACCTTTAAGATTGCAAATCAAGTATGCGCCACAGAATTGAAAAATAGCAAAAGGCACCACTTAAGAACCCGATTGAAGTAAATATAAAGTTTGGAAAAAAATATTGACCCGTTCTCAAGATAGGCTCTGGAAACTAAAGGTACATGTATAACACATATTACCCTTTGACCATTAAGAATGTAATATGCAAATAAAGTACATGTACATGTATACTCCTCATAAACCTAAAAATAGCAAAAGGCACAACTGAAGTACCTGTTTGAACTTATTATAAAGTTTGGTGAAAAAAAAATCGAGCGATGCTCAGGAAACCAAAAATAGCACATATTAACCTTTGACGTTTAAGATTGCAATATGCAAATTAGGTATGCGCCAAAGAATCGTAAAAATAGCAAAAGGCACCACTGAAGTGCCTGAATGAAGTAAATATTAAGTTTGGTAAAAAATATATTGAACGGTTCCCTAGGTAGGGTACGGAAACCAGACGTATTGCACATATTAACATTTGACCTTTTGGGATTGCAATATGCAAATTAGGTATATGCGCTGTAGAAATGTAAACATAGTAAAAGGCACAACCTAACTACCTGATTGAACCAAATATAAAATTTGGTAAAAAAATTTCGAACGGTTAATGAGATATGTTCTGGAAAAGAGTGTATTTCTACAACAAGCTTATTTAAATTCCACGTATTTTTTTTTAATCACAATAAGCCAAAGTATTTATATTTCTGAACTGTAGGCTAAATACAAATAGGCAACTTGGACATTTTATTGAATTTATCTGTACTAGTATTTGGTGAACCAAGAAAATGGCTGCCGTAAAAGCGTATATAAACAATCAGTGTGAAGAAGTAAACAGTTTGTATCACACAATTTGTTACCTTCTCTGACCAGAAATGAAAAAATATCTTAATAAATAGTTCTAAGGAAGGGTTCTATTTCCAATTCTTTACGTATTTAATAAGATTAAATGTTGTCTGATGTGAAACCCCCAAAATGTCATGTCCAATAAGCTGATTTTGAAATCTTATTTTTAATAAAATATGGATAATTTTCAGACATTCAAGCTATTCATATATCACACATTTTTATTTCCCCTGCTAAATCCATCTCCATATGGTTGCCGTGCCCTTTTGAAGGACTCACAATGTTTAAATTGTACATTTTTTTGTTTGGCAGAGTGTATTTGAATTAAGTTCCTGTCTAATTTAATTATTTTATCATCCATGAGACGTGAAATAAATTTGACACCCAGCTGTGCAATCACAAAAAATGACAGACACATGTTCTCTGAACCACATTTGGGTTCCCTTCCTAAATAATTCACTTTATCCTAAACAAAAATATTGTTTAAATCATTTGGTTCAATATTGTTCAGGGTAGCTATTATTGTTCAGGATTTGTACATGGCAATTATATTTTATGAATATCGGAAACCATTTTTCTGACTCACTTTATGGCAGGTACTGTAGGCTGGTACACCGTCAAATGAGTTTTCGTTATTTAAGGATAACATTTTCTTAGTTTGAGCAGAGACTTGTCCGGGCATCGAACCCATGCATGGCCCTCAGAGTCAGGAACCTCAGAGTAAGGCACCGAATCTACAGCAGTGAATGTTGGCGACATAGATTTGTAGGGGTTCGATTCCTAGACAGGATCCGATCTGCAAAATTTCCCGAACTAGAATCTATTCAAACTAAGACAATTTTATTCCTAAATAACGAAAATGCTTCATTTTCTATATACGACACAATAAATATTTCACCTTTATATGAGTAAGCTAACCTTAAGAAGATACGGTGTAAAATCTCAATCAAGTGAAATCAAATCTCATAAAGAGTGAAGCCTTTAAATGACAAGACCTGTATTGAGGGTATTTGTGTTATAGGTAAATCTGATATAATGCAAAATGCTGTATTTATAGATTCTATCTTAGGCGATTATTGATGAATACAACACTGTTTAAAGAGTTAGCCCCCTTGTTCTCATACTAACGCGTTTTATAATAACTTATTGCATTTATATACAATCATGCATGCCATGCACCTTGTGATTTAAATGCAAAATAATATGTGTTCAAATTTAAAAAGGATTTTAAGCTTGCGTGGGTAAAGAAACTATATATGCCTATAGGCCAAGTAGTCCCGACCAGTGTTACATTTCCTATCTATAAGTCAGTTATGAGATTCTTCTAAACTATAATAAAGCTACAAAGTGGAATGGAATTAACGACGGGCTTCTGTGTTTGTTTTTTTCCATTGGAATGAATGTCATTTTTTTATTGCAACAAAAGACTGTCGCTTTTGTCAATGAAACAAAAAGTTTTTATATACATACTAATTTAAATTTTAAGTGCGTAAAAACAATATAAAGTCCTATATTATTTTGATGTTAGAGACGTTTTCAATTTAATACATTTTTTATAATCTCAATCCACTTTCTATTTATTTTCCTGATGTATGTTTTGTCCGATGTTAAATTCAGCAGTGTGAAGTCGAAGTATATTAACAATAGTAACTTACAATAGACTTCCACTGGGTGAGCCGTCCCCTCAATGGAGTGATGGAACCTATATATAAGATGTTGTAGTCCACTCTCGAAAAGAAAAAAAATCCATCCCTAACCTCGCCTGCGGCTCAGTTTTATGCTTAGTTATATAGCCGAAATTTTTTACTGATTTTTATTGAATTGATTTGCAGCCTCTCTGAAGGTTTGCATGTTGACATTGAGACATGACTTTGTTTTGATGACCAATAGCTTAAAAATTCAATGGGCAAGCTATATTGATCCTATGCTTATTTTTATTCTTAAATATCCCTCTTTGTTTGTAGGTGTGTTACTAAGTTCAATATTTTTTTCATGTGCTTAGTTCTAAACCTATATGCAGTGAACACACCTATATTGTAATTGTCACGTTTCTGTCACCTGGTCACTTCTAAGTCACGTGATGCAGTTAAGCAGATTGAAAGCCGTAAACATACAAACAGATAAAAGTTGGAAGCTGGAAGCGTCTGTATAATAAAACTTCCTCAGCTTTTCATATGCCCAACTACTGTTCGTAAAAGATGAAATGCTGCATGAACGCGCTGATGAACTTTTTTTTTTTAGCTTAGAGTGTGAGCAGAAAAGTTTGAAAGCCGGAAGCGATGAAGAGCTTTTCAGTTTCCATCTTTGCAGAATTGCTTCCTGAAAGTTAGGAGTGAGAAGCCATGTCGTGCTTTCCATCTGTTCAGCTTTTTAAATCGAAAGCTGTTAGATGAATTGTCAAAAGAGACACGGATCCTAATAGATAGGTATTTCGAAACTTTAAATTCCTTTTGCACCCGAGCTTGTTTTTGTATAATTTATGTGGATTTGTTTTTCCTGCTTATGGTTAGATTGTGTCGAGGCAAAATCCCAATAACAATGACATAAACTAGGCTACTTATATTTCGCTTCAGTCATGTGCAATGGATGGTACTTAGGCCATATTTACGCATAAGCATGATATAGCAATAATTCTTTCGTTAAATTGCGAATTGCAAAAAGTGTGTTTACCATCCTCATAAAAGAAAATAACTTTTATAAATTTAGTCATCAGATAAAAACGGTTATTTTTTCGTTACTTCTGTATTACGTTATATGATAAGTAGTGCTGTAAAGTATCCGTATAAAAATCTCGTCTGATATATACTAAACCTATAGTGTAGAAGTTTAGTTGAAAATGAAGCCTAATCTGACGAATTTTTTAAATTCATATGGTCAAGGTTACTATTTGTAGGCTACTGCGTTAACTGCAGTGTTTTCTTCTTACTGGGGGAATACTTTGATCTCTATCAGAGTTGTTTAACAAGCACTCAGTGCAGATAACACATGGACAGATGTTTATAAAGTATGTTATCACAATAATAAACACAATATTTATTTCATTCCTAAGCCAGGTTATTTATGTTCTGGTATGTTTACAAAGTCATTTTTGTTTTCGTTTAATTGCGAATTGGAATAAACAAATAACGAGAAGTTGTTTGCATTTTTTGTATGCGTTAGGAAATATAATCTATAGTAAGCTTACCAAGAAGAAAAAAAAATAGGTCAACAATTATAAAAATCAAGAATAAAAAAAACGTTTATAAATTAAGTCATCTATATATAGCAGGCGAAGTAATTCAATATTACATAAATTGTATTTCATTTAAAAACTTCAATGTTTTTGCACAGACATTTGTATTTTTATTGTATATTTGTAATATATGTTCTAAAATTCTGAATTTGCATTCTACAAATTTATTTTTTTATTGTCTAAATTTTTATATTTGTTCATGAAAGAGTTTAAATTTAATGTTGTAAAATTGTATTCTAGGAATTCATTGCAGCCAAATACATTTATATGTCGATATTTCATTTGATGATTTATTGTGTGGTGTTTGTGGCGCGAACTCAAAAGGTAAGAGGAAAAGTAAAGTTAAGTTATACGAACTGTTTGTAGCGAGATTAGAATCACGAACACTAAAACTGGTATCGGCATCTATTTGCGCTGCAGTTGTATTTATTTGTTTTTACTTCCTCATTATGCTATTTAATTAGTTTTGTACTTATGTATCAGGTGACTTTTAACGGTCGGTACTGTAACTATTAAACTACCGGTCACTTAACTGTAAACTATAACAATAGTAATAAACAAATGAAAATGTCGAGAGTATATCCAAACTTTGGTCCAGTATTATAATTCTCGTTAGTTATCATGCTAGCTAATCTAAAACAAAATGAAGTAAGTGTCACTTAATAGATGTATAGATGTATGTCCTGAGCATGTGGACATTTAAAGAAACAAATTATTTACTAACATATTACTTGACATACATCAAGATAACGAAAGTATATTTTGTGCACACCTCCATACACACCGATTGTACTGGAGGAACATTTGATTTTCAATACATAGAAAATATTAAAGAAATGAAGTACAGCTTTTGTCATCTGTATGGTACAATCAAGTGTCATTGACAGGAGATTTCACAATTTGAGGACGAGATCTCAAATAATAGTGAGACACTTGGTTGCACCATAGGAGATAACTAAGCTGTACTTTATTTCTATTCTAAACAAATCTCTTAAAAATATATCCTATTTTTTATATTGTTTTCTTTCAAAAAAGAAATGTGCGCTGGACATACATGTTAACGTTGGCCAATCGCCGATTCTTTGTCGCTCGGAATGACAGCGTGTCGATTCACATGATGACTACCATTGCTAACCTATAATTAAAAGTTTCAAATTAATTTTATTTATATGAATATTTACATTAAAAAAATGAAATTATAGATGGTACTGAGAGAAAAGATGTCAACTGTGATCGCAAGGAAAAGTTGGACTTGCAGGGTTTACTCCCTTTTCTGAGTATTTGAACGCATCTTTTGTAGTCCCAATGTGCTTTATTACCTTTTTGTAGAATTGTATTCAGTAAAAAAGATGGCTTAATAGACGAGACACGATTTATAATAAACGTAAGTTACTAGTTATTTTTTAATTAGCAATATTTTAGCACAAAATGGGAGCAAATTTGTAATTATAGATGGCCCTGGTTCAAGCAATTATCACCCGGGTTCTGTACTGAAGTTGAAGAATACATTTAAGTCAATGACGACACAAGCGTTATTTCTATAAAAAAAAATCGCTTAAAATGTATCGTAGGCCTATCTTGTTTATTTTATCCTAAAAAAATAAGTACAAAATCAAATACAACATAGACGTTCACCATTTTGCAGGGGCAAAATATGATTGGCTTTGAAAGAACGGTTTAGACAGGTCCATTGTGTTAAACAGAATGGCTTTTGGTTTGGCAACTCACCAGTCAGAATAATTTGATTAAAACAGACTCACAGTCTGATCATATTTGTAACATGGGACAATCCAATAGAGTAACACTGTTTTCTCTACGCCTGCAATGTTGGAAAGAAAACACATGTTTTAGAATACACAATTTAGACTGAATACCATAAATATTGTTCGAGTACATGGTGGAAGCTATAACTCACGAGACGCGTCAGCGTCGAGTGCATTTGTTATCGCTTCCAGATACATAATATGCAATCTCTTATTGTGTAATATTATTTTTATTATTTATATCAGTCATAATTAAACAGAATTCATTAAAGCACACAACTGTTCGAATTAGCTGCAAATGATGACTAACTGTCAGATGTAAACAAGGACTCGTCATTCCATTTTATATAACTTCAGATAAGTCCTAATTTTGATCTGTGGTCAGCCGTTTATCTGGAACTTAATCGTGTCATGGAAACACACAACTGTCGCGATAATCTGTGACGAGGCTTCATAATATCAGCCATGTAATATCAAAATGAAATAAAGTGTTATCTAGATCTCAGGACATTCTCATAGGTTTGCGTGTGTACACCAATCACATCACTGCTTACAAAATCTTGAAAGATATATTTTATTATTCTTTTTTTAAACCAGTTGTCTCCCTTCGTCAGATTTGACTTAGATTTAGCAAAATCTAAAACTGTTACGTTGTGTTTACCACAGCTTCAAGTCATCTGAAAACTCATTGGACAATTGAGACACTGACGATTCATGAATACCAGAGTGCATTACGCCATTGAACGCAATTTTATGCGTATCACGATTTAAGCGTGTGACGCGCTTGGGAATAGAATGTTATAGCACGGAACTGTACCGATAAAGGAATGAACAACAAATGAAAAAGTATACAATAAACTTTTATAAACAAAGGAGGAATTTTATGGTTACGCCCTCAAACTATAACCATTCCGTACAACAAAAAGAACAAAACAAGTTACATTACATATACTTCCAGAAACAAAATAATAAGCTGCAGCTTCTACACAAAAGGTGGTATTTTAGGGTTACGCCCTCAAACTATAACCATGGTGACGGACCATCACAAAATGTCAATATTAAACGATTCTTCAAACGTAAGTTCTCCTGTCCTCGACGTCGACATCACTGTATAAGAGTGAAAGACTCTGAGATACTGGCATTTACCGTATACAAGCCGTCACATCACTCCATAGATGATGTGTGGTTGGCGAGTCTTTGACATCTATTAGCCAGGGGCCGGTTGTTCAAAAGTGTATTAACTTTAAAAGATTGTTGCATGACGTCACTTCACAATGGAGTTTCTTTGTGACGGTGTTCATTTAAGCCAGGCTTAAAGTTAATACACTTTTGAACAACCCAGCCCAGATCTCTAGTAGTGGACTGGTCCTCACAGTGAAACTACCATGGCGGTCCGCCTAACACGGAGACAAGAGGTAAACCAACTGCACAAAGAAAAATAACCACCATCTAGTATGGTAATTACATAATTAGCAATCTGCACTACAGACGAGAATTAATTTAGCTTAAGATAAATATAGGCTATAGTAGACAGTGTTCCATATTTCACTAACATACACATTTTAGTTCCAATATATATTTAGTCTACCATACATATATTTAGTCTACTATACATATATTTAGTCTACAATACATATATTTAGTCTACCATACATATATTTAGAGTCATTCACTTGCGAGGACATTCGCAAGATTAAGTTATCAAAAGCACAACATCTAAACAGGAGCATTATGGAGACCTTATTTATAAATATCGACTCAAAATGAGCCTACCTGCAATACCTCCTTGCAATTGTAAGCTGTTCGTGTAGACACACATGGCGAACCATGTACATAGTAGACACACATGAATAATCATTGCAGCTGTAATCTGTTCGTGTAGACACACATGAAAACCAAGCTTATCATACACACTGCAACTATAAGCTGTGTTATCAACAATGCCCGATATGCTAATATATACATCAACCCTGTTTTATATTGCAACAGTATTCTAGTCACTTTCAATACGTGACAATGCGTTATGTCCCATAACAAGAGGAGAGCTATTAAGGTCTGATCTTAATCAGATAATAATCATTCAAATTGTTTCATTACTTGCTTCCAACATAACGTCATTTGTTCATCAAATAAAACATGATTTTGTACGCTACAAATGTAAATGTGTTTATGCACTTTTACATAGATAATTACATATGATGTGAGATATGTATATATCATGGTATATATATCGTATATATATCGTGGTATTAATTCTGAGAGACATAGCAAATTCTACTTCAGCAATTTCAGTAATAACTATACATGACGTTGTCACGGTGACGCCAGTATAATCACGACAATTAGAGGGTCTATTTACAGTACGCTACTCGCTGTAAGACGCTTAGAAAAAGAATTCCGGTACCCACCATAAGGCATTAAATACACAGCTATGAATGCTTGCCCATTGAAAAACTGAACAACAAAGAACATTCTTGTCGAAAATCAGCTGTTCAATCGGACCACAATTAGTACAATTACTGCTTTAATCATTCCGACACATTTCTCCGCAGCTGCTATTTATGGTCATAAAAACTGACGTCATTTACTATCAACTGTAAAAGTAGACCGCTGATAGTAAATATAGTGGAGGTATGCTGACCTGTTATGTCCATTGTATAGACAATAGTCCAGCTGCCAAACGCAGTTTTTGGGTCCAACCTTGTTTTCGGGTCCATAGTTTTTTTCTTGATGGATTATACTTGTCAAGACCCCCAGTTTAATGAAAATGTTTACTGGCTCGCTGTCAGCATTGAGCAATTTGAGATAATTAGCATAAACAAAATGGCCGCCAAAATACCATGTTATCATTAAAAAAGATGTTCAAATTGGCAGTATTTATCGTAAGTCAGTTAATTATTTAATGTTTACATCAGCCCTTAATTAAAAACGTTAAATCATCAATTTATTGTTTGTATAATACACTCATTTACATAAATTCAAGATGGCCGCCAAAATACTACTTTAATACTAAAAGAGATGTTAAAATTGCCCTTATTCATTGTCATTGAGCAAATCATTCATTGGTGTATTTAGACCTTTACCTATAAACAAATTAAAAGTGTAATCATCAACTTATTGTTTGTATAACACACAAATTTGCATAAATTCAAGATGACCGCCAATTAAACATTTTAGGTACATCTTGATAAACAGTCCTGGGCCTAGCAATTTTCAGACTTTTGCTCATAACATATGTGTTTCAGCCTCTAAGTATAGCAATTATCTGTAACCAGGCCGTTTCTTTTGTCTGTTTTTGTTTTCAATTACGGACTTACTAGCTACTTATTTAGAATAAAACGAATCCCGGGAATTAAAAATGGTGCTAACTCATTTATTTACTATCCATGTTTCTTCTATATAACTACATGAACATGTATAGGCTCTGTGCTAAATCTCTACAATGTAAGTCCTGATAAGTTTCTCAGTTCTTACTTCTCAATAATTATATCTTGTAAGTTAATACTAGTTTCTCTGTGTGTATCTTTAGTGGTCATTAAGGGCTGACCATTTATAGCCAGAGCACGGACCTGATAAGAGAGCAGCAATACACTTAAGCTGGAGAGTACATACATAAAATGAGTCCTTCTTGTTGAACGTTAGAAATGAATTTATACAAAACACAATAACAGATTTACATACACAAACTTACAATGGTCAGGTGAAGAGCTGATCTTAGCTTAGTTAAACTTTAAGAAAAATGTGAATTAGTAAAGATTTGTAATGTAATTGCAAACAGTTTCCCTCCTAATTTTACTATGACCAGCTACTCTATTCTAATAAAACAATAAAACATTTTCCCTCCAAAATTTGAATCTCTAGAATCCTGTATCTAACATAACATTGAGCATTAAACGTGTATTAGTCTTGTACAACATATCTGTCTTTCCAATTTCAATTTAAATCAGTAACAGTGCATATAACAATAGCTTTATCCATGCTATGTATATGATAAAATGTTGGATTAAGTTCTTCCTCCTGCTCATACTCATCCTAAGTCACTATTGTTCTAAGAGATCATTACATCAAGCAATTTATTATGCATAGCAAGAACAAAATATTGTAAAAGCGAGTTTTTGCAAGGTGACAGTCACATCCTGAGGATTTACACAGGGTCTTACTTGGACATGTGCATCTGATCATCTTTAAAATGTGTGGTGCGAGACGAACATAACATACTATTGTTGGCAGCAGTGACTTTGTCTTATTTTCTTTGATATAACCAATTTCTGTTGGCTCTAACCTAGGTGGGTGCAGCTGAAGGGCATTCTTTCAGATAGAACTCGTTTTAATTCCCATAAAAGGTCCCTGTAATTGGTGGTAAAAACACACAACCTTGTGATAACAGGTCAACATGGAACATCCGTTGAACCAAGGTGTGGTGCTGTGGTCATATAGAGGAGAGATTCGAGAAAAAGCCATGAAGAAGCTGATACTGAAATTGTGCAGCAAAGCGATATAAGTTGTATTGGATGAGAGGAAGCATATGTATCAGTTTACCAAATACCAATTGTGATGGAAGAGATATTAAGGAGAGTATCGTTATTATATGAGAGACATTGGTGAGGTGAATTGGCCTGATGTGACGTCACAAGCAACACATTTCATTGCTACGTCTTTAGGCAGGCAAAGTTCAACTCTATCTCTGAAGCTAAGAGTAATGTGTGGACTGCAAGGATTAGAAAAAAAATGGATGAAAAAATTAACAATTGAAGAACTTAATCAAACATTTTATCATGTACATAGCATGTATGGATATAGCTATTGTTTTATGCACTGTTACTAATTTAAATTGAATTTAAATGACAGATATGTTGTACAAGACCAATCAACTTTAAAAGTTCAGTGTTTATTGCTATACTTAGATGTTGAAACACATGTTTTAAGCTATAGTCAGAAAATTGCTAGGCACATATTTATTTATCAAGAGGTACCTACTCTATTAACTTGGCGGCCATCTTGGTTTTATCAAATAAGTGTGTAATACAAACAATAGGTTGGTGATTGAATGTTAAACATGTTTATCATGTTTATAGGTAAACGTCTGATTAAAATAATAAGTAATTAACTGACTGACAATGAATAATCACAAGTATTAAAGTAGTATTTTGGCGGCCATCTTGAATTTATGTAAATTAGTGTGCTATACAAACAATTAGTTAACCTTTACAATCAAGAGTCGATGGGCACATTAAATAATTAGCTGACTTTCAATGAAAAATGGCAATTTCAACATCTTTTTTAGTAATTAAATGGTACTTTGACGATCTCTTTGTTATATGCTAATTATCTCAAACTGTTCAATGCTGACAGCGAGCCAGTAAATGTTTTCATCATATTGGGGGTCTTGACAAGTATAATCCATCAAAAAACAATATATGGACCCTAAAACAAGGTTAGCCATAGCGGCAGCCGGACAAAGACGGCGGATGGGATTGGATTTCACCAAATTCATGGTAACAGCTTTATGGTCACCATTGCATTTTATGCCATGGTCTCTTGTATGCGTTGTGAACTTTAAAATGAACGAACCGATTCAGTTTGAACTTGGAATGTAGCTTTTTTTTATGTCAAGACGGCAAATGGAATTGTATTCCACCAAATTCATGGCTATGATATGGCCGATATTACAGTT
>JAVFBY010063568.1:0-12611 GCA_034781015.1 Tonicella lineata
ATTCAGTTGGAACTGTGCACTAATGTAAAATAATACAATAGTAAAGTATAGGCATACACGGTATGATATTTGTCAAAGAACTTTCAGCGGAGAGGTGGGGGTATCACACTGGTGAGCTTTGCTCACTTTTGCGCTTGTTTAACATGTTCTTAAGCTGGAATAAAAATAAAAAAGCCCTTAGGGGGTACAGTATGTTTTGAACATTGAACAAATTGATGACTCAAAGAGGAACAGTAAGTTTTCAATGTGCAGAGCATTCATATAACGTTTCACATTTCTGTTGTGCGTTTATTTACTCTAGCATACACTCGGATGGATTGGAGCTTCAGGATGTCCCAGTTCTGTATGAGCTAAGGGACGTCAGGATGCAAAATTGTTGGTATTTTTTTTCCTGTCCTTGACCTGTCTTGTTTTTTGTGTTGCCAGTGATCGATTTCAAGGTTTCCTTCACCCATTGGGCTGGCATGCCATCATATAGGTGAAATACCCCTCAGCACGGCATTAAACCCCAATAAATCAATCATAAAAAAAGGATTAAAAACATACATGAAAATGTACTGATCATTATTCAGTATCAAAATCAATATTCTTTTTCTCAAAAGTTCATGTTTATTATAGTTTTTGAATTTTTTGTTATTTGTAGAATTTGTGGAAAACTTGGATCACATTTTCACCCACATGACATTTAAGGGCAGTAAGAATGCTTCCATCACGTTTCTAACGAGCTGTTTAGATTTGATTGAAGACTCTGATTACATGATCAGGAGGTGTTTCAGGTAATAAGAGTTACAAAAATATTCAACTTTATTGCATTTTAAAAAGCTATACCTGTTTTCTTTGTCCCTTCGTAGTCCACACTCGTCACTGGTTCGAGGTCCCCTTTGACATGCATCATGATTCAAGGGACTCCCAAAGTGTCTCTTTTTTTACGACAATTCTTGATTTTCCAGCAAAAATACACCAACAAGTGCAAAGTCGCCACATTGGTAAAATACGCCCGAGTACTATGTTAAACAACAAGAAATATGTTCAGTGACATGCCATCATATGAGTGATATAACTGCAAGTACAGCATAATGCCCCAACCATCAAAATTCTATTTATTGCTGTCTTATAGGTAAAATTTAAACACCTGGTAATCAAGTTGCAGTTGACTGTTGTAAAATTGAGGAGGTAAAGGGATATCATTTTAAATTGTACTTACTTTTTCCTATTTTCTAGCTGTAAAATTGAGAAGGTATTAAGTGCCGAGGATAGGAACACTAACACTGGTGTGAATGAGCTGTTATCTAACCGGATTAAAGATGCATACACCCGAGCCCGCTCGCAAAACTCTGTCAAACTTCAAGAGACCATTCTAATGACCTCAGCTAACCTTGGAAAGTAAGACATTCAGTTACAGCTTTATAGTAAGGGGTGCCCAAGTAGCCTTTGAGCTAACAGGCATCAGGAAGCTGATTTGTTGTGATGTCCTGTGAAAAGCTTGTTTTTAAAAATGACGTCAAGATTGGTTTCCTTCACGAGTTGGATCGGCATACTGTCATGACTGTCACACATAATCACAAACAAACAAAGGTGGAAAATGTATTTTAGTTATTTGTTTTATTTTTTTGTTTATTCAGTGGAAACGAGGTGGTTGACAGGAGCTTCCTGATGCTCTCTAAGCTAAAGGCCAGCAGAAAGCTTAATTGTTGTCTTGCCCTGTGTTTTTACTCTGTTCTGTCTTTAATGTTGCCATTGACGTCAGGGGTGGTTTCTTCCACCCATTGACGTCAAAGGTGATTTCTTCCACTGATTTGGCTAGCACTCTAACTTAGAGCTGAACAGATAGCAGATTATTCGAATATTTGTTTTTGTTATTCGAATACTATTTGAATATTCGCTTTTGAGACATCTGTCTAATATATAAATTTGCAGTATTAGTTTGTTACTTAGAGGCCAATTTTCGTCACTAATAAAAATATGGATTTGCTATATTTAATAAAAAAGGCCATCAAAATTAAAGTTGAACAATGATTGTTTCCATAACAAAAGCAATATTTTGATACTACATGTACATGTAGTATATCCTTAATTTAGCAAGTGTTCTGGAATTTTAAACAACAACAACAAATATTCGATTATCAATTTAAGTATCCGAAAAGTAGGTAATATGGTATGCGCGAATACATTCAAATATTTCTTTCAGCTGTACAGTCTAACTATAACATGTAGGTCCAGAAGCTCAGAGATTGACATAGACGAATATTTTTCTGCTCTCTACAAAAAGTGAAGCCCCCCAGGTGCTCACAGAGCAAATGAGCCTCAGGAAGCCAGTTTGTTGTTATGTCATGTTTTTTCGTCCTGACCTGTCTTTGATGTTACTGATGACATCTGGTGTTGTTTCATCCACCCAATTGACTGACTTGCTGTCGTATATGTGGAACACCCCTGAGCTAAGTGTTAAACACCAAGCAATCAATCTATCAATCAAAATGATATAAAATATATTTTCAGGGTTTCTGAGGGTGACCAGTTACTTGTTGTAATGATCAACTTACTGGAGAGCATGCTGTCACAAACTCCATTAGTGGCGGCAACTTCATATCATTTGGTACAACTTTACATCTCTCTTATTATTGTTCTTGACAAGCAAAATATGTTTATTATTTCTGTCTTGATTAAGTTATATTAATGAAATAAAGTAGGCAATTTGACAATGTACCTATCAATGAAAAGGACCTGTCCAGCAAAAAGTAGATTGAGAGTTCAAACTGTGATATATAGCTACTTAAGACAAAGTTGTGTTTTCTGTATGTGAGACATTAATTTGTTAATCGTTATTCTTATAGCAATTCGCCCAAGCTTTAATTCCTAAAAATGGTGTCCTTTTTTTTCATTAAGTTAAAAGCACATGTTAACTTGTTCAGAGAAGTTATTATGAAAATGTGTTAACTTTCAATATGGTTACTTTTCTTTCTTTTAAGTTGAATAGTTTGGCCACCAAAAAAGGCACAAAGATGCAGTTATTATTTATGAGATTTAGACAACAAATATGTCAAGTAAGTAAAATTCAATCTTCAAGATATACAAATGTAGCTATTTATAGATTTTGATTGGATTGGCTTGGCTAGTTATAGGAGATGAGATAGTTGATATTTGGACAGAACTGATTAATTTTAACTCCCAATACACCATGTACACCAAACAAGTTCTGAAAAATGCCCTACCCCATCCTAGAAAATCGTGATTGTGAAAAACGGGTTGTGGTCAGGGTACATGAAACTTTAAACCAATACTGTCTAAAATAGGATACTAGTTTGTTCATAAACACTCTTCTCCATTTGTCCATCTCGTCTTTACCCTGTCCACAGTCAGTTCATATCGAGTTCAGATCATGTAAATTTGCCATTTTCAAGCAGTCCAAGCCTGTTCGTACTCGGTTGCAACCCGTTCTTAACTAGTTCTACACTGTTTCTATTACATTCAAACCTATTCTAACTTTCACAACTTAATCTAACTAGTTAGTAACCCGTCCACCCTGATCAGAGACAGTTTAACTCGTCCTCATCTCGTTTATAGTGCATGCGCAACCCTGTCATGACTCTAGGGCTATAAAAACCCAGTTGTTCTTGCCATTCCTCATTCAACTCTTCAAAAGCTTACACTCAAGAACAGATGTGCACTGCAAGAAATAAGCCAAATGATGAAGCAGTGAGGGATCAGCCCGTATGTATACCCTACCTTGTCTGAGCCGACCACCCCGATCAGAGACAGTTGAACTCATCCTCATCTCGGTCATAGTGGGTTCCAATGCGCCCCTAGTACATGCGCAATCCTGTCATGACTCAAAGGCTATAAAAACCCAGTTGTTCTTGCCATTCCTCATTCAACTCTTCAAAAGCTTAAAGTCAAGAACAGATGTAATATAATATAAAATAAGAGTAACTCCGAATATTGAAGCCATTGTTATAGATATTCTTCTATATTTCGGTCTATCTATGTACTGTAGCCATCATCAAGAATAGATGTGCACTGCAAGAAATGCGCCAAATGATGAACCAGTGAGGGAACAGCCTGTATGTATACCCTACCTTGTCTGAGCCTACTGCAGACTGGGTAATAGTACAAAGTGCGTGTGAACAACAGTCATACCCAAAACGAGTAGAACTTACTGAGAACCTAATGGGGACTATAGGGCCATGAAGAAATCTGTTGCCAAATCATTCAGAACTTGTAAATTTCTTTTGAACATACTAAGGACATAATGCGGACGAGTTGTGTCTGTTTGCTATGGCGATGAACAAACAAACAGACGAGCTACAAACTGACCTGTTCGTACTTCTAATTGATGATCGACCATGTCACATTTTAACACTTCCCTAGTAGGATCAAAGTATGGAAACACCGTTCATAGTACAGTAATTCGCTTGTAATATGCCCATATCGTTTTAAGTACATTTTCAACTTGTCAAATTGCAGGTTCTAGAGCAGCCTTTCAGTCCAAGCCAGTCTGAGCCTGTTCCTGAAGTTTTTAAACATATCGTAATTAGTTGCTACTTGTTCACTCTTTTTGACTTTCACAGTTTGAGCTCATCAAACAAGCAAACAAACCAAAATGGTATTTCTATACTTAAAATATCCAATATGCTCCCTGGGGTTGTAACTACTCAGAAAGTGTTCCAAATGAGTTTTATGCAAATTTGTCTCTCAGTCGTTTATTCTAATAAATTATAATGAGCTGTCTACTCAAAGTGAAAGTTAAAATTTACTTATCAATAAATATTTTGGCCCTGTATTTTGCATGTTCAAGGCAATTTCTCCTCCATTGTTTTGCTCTGGATTTTCGAAGGCCAATGGCATGCATACGATTATAAATTAGTCTGTGATGCCAGAAAAATCCACATCTTTGACTTTGAATTAAAAGAAAAATAATATATATTTTTATTAATGCAGAGAAAGAAAATTTGACATGCCTCCACCGGGAATCGAAAAACTTTCACTTTTAATATGTCTCAATAACTATCATGGGAAAAAAAACATTTTTTTTATCTTTTATAAACAATTTTAGACCTTCTCACCGTTAGGGGGCCTTTAAACCATTATCTTTTGTGTACATGTTATAGTAAGTAGATATAGTATTTTAAATGCAATTTTTGTTAATGTCTTTTTTTTATGTTGCTTATTGCTTAAATGACTTTATATATTTGGAATTAATAATTTCAGTTTCTGGCAAATTCTATATATGATGCCCAGGAATCCAAAATTCAAGGAATCTTCCAAGAAGTGACAAACGTTTTGGACTTCCCTGATGTCAAATCATTTATTGAGGTTTGTCTTGTTGAGGACAATTTTTATAAAAATCTCTTGGAAACGGCATGATCAGGAATAATTATTTTATTGAGAAATGTATATCTTTTAAATACATATATACTTTTTAAATGAAAGGGTTGTATGTTTTGAGGTATAATAACTGACTCCACGGTTTTGTCCCCTGCCACTATAGGGGTAGGGTAATTTAGATACAGCTGTATGCTATCCTTCTATCACTAGCTCCCTCCCACAAAGTGTGAACGCCACAATTTATTAAAAAACTTCAAACTTGTACTATGCCTTCTGACAGATATGTTGTGAACATGATAACCGTAAAACAAATTCAACACCTAAGTTATAACACAAACTGAAGCTTCTTCAGGTCAAGTCCGCAAATGGAATTGCATTCCACCAAATTCATAGCAACAATATTGCCGCCAGTATGGGTTTTACATGTATGTGATTTTTTCATATATGTGTTTTGTACACGATAATTTTAAAACTAATTCACCAGTCAAGTTTAAACTTTGATTGTAACCTCATATTAAGTCAGCAAATGGTTTGTCATTCCACCAAATTACTTGCAACAATTTGGCCGCTATTAACAATTTTTATGTGATTCTCATTAAGGTATTGTGACACGATAACTTTAGATAAAATGATTTCACCAATAACTTCAAATGTATATAGATATATAGGTTCCTGTTTTCAAGACAGACGATAGGATTGCATTCCACCAAATTTCAGGCTCCAATTAAAGCCCATTGCACTTTTTATTTGATGCTCCTAACAAAAGGAATGAACTGGCACTGTGCCAAAACACCATTGCAGCAATAGATCATGTTTTTCTTGCCCAAAATTTACATCACTTTTTGTTCTATTCTATGTGAGTCCATTATTTAAAAGGGGTATAATTAAGGAATCTAAAAAAAATGTGTAAGCCACGCCAACTCACTGGACTAATTTCAGCTTAAAATAGCAACATACATGACTGTCACCAAGCTGACCTTAGGTCAACGTAGGCTCAAATAGTAAATGAATGGGTAAAGCGTTGTCAATATGATAACTTCCATCTGTGAAAAGTTATCTGAACCCCTGTAGTGCAGTGTAAAAAGTGGAGAGTCTGAAATATCCTGTAAGCAAAATACCTATTAGTATAATGTTAAACGTCAATCAGATAAACACAGGTGATCTATAGACAACCTTTAATTACATTTGTATAATTACTATCTACTATGAGGCTAAATTAAGACAAAACACTCTTAAATGTACACGTTGTTTATTTCATACTTAAATCCATGTTCTTATGTATTTTATATATACATATGATTTTGAAAAGGTGTCCAAGAAGTACTTATTACCATACTTGGTGTGTAAAGCCACTCAGACTGCCTCCAATATCATCAAAATCATGGCGACAGCCTGTGGACTCAAGGTTAGTACTCTTTTCTATCACATAAAGAAATACTAGAAAAGTTAAACATTATTCTTTTGAAAAACCCGTCAATAATATTTGATAAAACATTACAAGTTATCAACAGCAAATGGGTGGTTCAACTGGATGTTCCTGTGTCAACATTTGTAGGTGCTGTATTAAAAGCTTTTATGGACAACCCTTTCGTGGGTCAAAATTGTTCATTTTTTATTTTATTTGTTTATTAGAACATTCTCTTTTGTGTTCTGCATTTTGTGAAAAATTATATAAAAAATCCAGTTAGAAGTCATTTAATTTTGAAAATGTTGATTTAGTTGTTTCCAAGTGTACAGCCGGATGTGTTTTGCCCCATTTCTAGCACTTCATTTTTTTTCTCTTGAAATTTAATAGTTTAAATCTGTTTTCTCAAAAACCCTTTGAGCCACACTTGTGAAAATCGGCAAGCTAAGTAGTAACATAATAATCTAGTCAAAAGTAACCCAGATTTAATAAATTCAGCTTACTTTTTTTATGATTCATCTTTTAATGCAGAAAGTCCAATTCAAAAAATTCATTTAAAAAAAATTGCTTTAAAAAGAGAACTTGGCAAAACAAAAAAATCTGAGATACTAGATTATTATGTCACTAAAAAGGAACAGATGTAGCTATAAGGGTTTTCGAGAAAACAGAATTGAAAAAATAAATTTCCACAAAAAATGAAGTGCTAGAAATGGGTTAAAACCTATTTATCCCAAAGTTTTATTCTGCATTGAAAAGCTAATTGGTTCTTAATGGTTACAAAATGAAGCGCATTATAAAGTTGATTTGTTGTGGCATCTAGGTTTATGTCTTGCTCTTGTCTTGTGTATTTAGTGTTTGTTGCCAGTTATGTTAAGGCTAGCAGGCCATCATATGATGAAAGAACCTTAAGTACAGTGTTAAATCCCAATCCAACAAACAAAGAAATGATATACATTGGTCCGGGATGGTATCAAGCACTTATTACAGTACTCCAATTAGATATAGATTACTAGGCCTGCCTCTTTGTATTTTACATAATAAATCCTATTGTCCTAATAAGCAAGGGCTTATGTAGAGGGGTGTCCACCCATCCTTTGGACACCCTGAATTGCCTCATTAGGACACCCTGTTTTAAGAAACTTTAACATGCAGAAGATGTACACATGTTTTACCAGTTTGCATTTGCCATTGTACCTGAAGATGAGAATAGCGTTTTCTAGAAAGCTTGTATACCATTTTGTATACCATGTACAAAGTAATTTATGTCGTATTGTTTATTGTCAGTATATAGATAATATCAAGATTTTCTACTAATTTTTTTATTATATGTCTTGGAAAAAAAGGGATATACACCTGTCCATCGCTATAACGCGGGTATTGGGGGGCAAAATGTGGACCGCACTATACGCAAGGCGCGTAATACAGTGAATGGTAAAATAGGGTTGATGTTCTAACACACAGACTTGGGGGACACAATCACAACTGTGTTATAACAAAACATTTGTTATATGAGGGCGCCTTTTTTGGGCCTCACATTTTGATTGGTTTTATATTTACACAACATTTTGAACAGTTGAATATTTTCTTATTCCTTCTTATTGATTTGATTATTTGTATTTTGGTTGTTTGTTTGTAGAACCGTAAACTCCTGCTGATCCACAACACCCAGTACATCTTCTCCTGTTTAGTGAGGACCTGTCACAGTGCAGAATTAGAGAAAGCTTTCAGATTCTTACATGTAAGTGGAGAATCCACAACAATCGGGCTGTCCGAGAGAAATGACTTGTGGGTAAAAACCACTAGAACACTCTGACTATCTCCTTAAATATGAAAACAATTCAAATGAATATGCATAACTTGCTATTGTGATTTAATGAGGTAGATGGTGATGTTGTACTAGTGGTTTGAAGTTTTAGCCACAAGTCATTTCCCTTGGATAGCCCCTATTGATCTGGCGACATTTACTCTGCAAAATATACTACAGTGTCTTCTTGGGCATCGATTGCTCTGGTGACAACTGATAATTTTCATACAAGAATAAGTTATTTATGGTGGATCAATTGTCGCCAGAGCAAATTTTTGAGTAGCGGTAAGAAAGGCATAATAGGCATGGTGATATAGCGATCAGCATCATCTGACTGTCTGTCCGTAATCACTATCTTGTCAACGCGACTCCTAAAGTTTGAGTTGGATTTCAATAACTTTTAGCACATTTTATCATTATGTAGTGAGGATGTGCATTAAGATTTTTCGGAGTCAGAACTATTTTATTAACAGAGTTATGGCCCTTTACATTATTGTCATAACCTTGGCTCTTGTTTCAGACCTAATATTTAACAATTTTCTATATCTGCATACAAGTAGCTGAATTTCGTATGGTATTTTTGTTTATACTGTTAATATTACTATACATGCATAATACACATCACATACACATGTACTACTTTTCAGGTAGTGAAATAATGCTTAAAAAAAAAGCAATAGACACAAAACTCAAGTTAACATATGTCTTCATTCTTTCATTTAAATTTTTTGGTATGGTTGCTTGGTGACTGCTTTCTGCATCTGGTACTCTGATCTATATAGGTATATATAGATTTAACTTTATTTAACGAGGGTGGATACAATTCATGTATAGAAACTCAGTCAGTTTTTCAAAAACTGTTCTTCCCTGAGGCCCTCAGAGAAAATTAAATAATATCATTACAATATGTACAGTGTACATGTATCACGAGCAATCATAAAAAATAGGGTTCAACAAACAAAAGAAAAGAAGAGAGATCAAAAAATTATAAGAAAATAAAATAATGGGAATCACAAAACCAATATGTAGTGCTGTCATGTTTTGCATCCTACCTTTTTGTTGTATCTTGTCAATCTTTATTGCGAGTGACATTGAGTATTGTTTCTTTCACCCATGCAAGTAACATAATCAAAGAAATACAAAACAAATATTTCTGTACAAACTGTATATAATGAACATATTCTTTCAAAAGTGAGTCATATATACTATCTATGATTGTTCTTTATACTTTTCAGTACGGCGTTAAACCTCAATCAATCAATCAATCCATCTTTATACTTTCCTTTACAGAAGGAGACAGAGTTTGACCTGGGATGCTTGTTGCGGATTCGTTTCCAGCAGGTTCATAATGAGTTGTTACTTTACCTCTCTTGCAACTATCAACAGGTACTCTTTTTTTTTTTAAATGTAAAAGTCAATGTAAACTATCAATAGTTACAGGTATTCTTTATGTTAATATATCAATATCAAGGACTGCCCAAGGCCTGGTTCCCATACAGTGATTTTTGACACATAAGAAGACGCACAGATACGACGCACAGTCTTCTGTTGTGGTTTCAATGGGAAAGCCTCTAGTGGGAACGAACCGAGGCCTTCAAAACCGTCCCCAAAATATTCTACTTTTTCGGTCTGTCTGGTCATGTCTGACCAAAGTTGAACTTGCTCAACTTTCTCTCCAGACTTCTGCTGATAAGGCCCCTCTTTTATGTTTGAGGTAAGAAAACAGTTTGACAAAAGGCGACGATTTTCAACATGACTGACAATAGTGTTCGAATTAATAGAAAAAAAAATGAGTAAATCTACATGAAATGTCATGTTTTCATAAACTTAGATCCTGACTTTTTTCTATAATTTTTTCACCTTCTACAAAACAATCAAATTCCAAATGATATATGTCTCTTTAAAATAAACAAAATATGGAAATCCCTGATTGTTTCGCGTAGCCTTATATGAAACTGCTGTTGGCAGACGCAAAAACTTATATGGGAACCAACTGGTTAATTTAACCAGAAAGCATGCTTCCGAGATTGACCGAGCCAGTTGTTTAACTCTTATTTTCGACTGCTTGTCGTGTCTGTGCCTCTCTGTGCTTGACACAAATAGCTGTATGGGAACCGGCCTTTAGAAGCAGGTGGCCTTGCAGGTGATTGGTTGTGTCTCGTCTTTTATGTTGCTAGTGACGTCAAGAGTGGTTTCCTCCACCCATTAATTAGACTGGCACGCCGCCATATAGGTGAAATACCCCTGAACACAGCGTTAAACCCCAATCAATCAAAATAATATACATGACCTACTACATTTAAGGTAGTAAAATATTATTATACAGCTCAGAATGCTGAATAAAATGCAATAAATACAAAACTCAAGCCTCCAAATTAAGTAAAGTTATTAAAGTAAAACTGTTTTTGTCTGCAGGTGTTTTATGGACTTAAAATCATGGCCTCACATGACAAGGATCCAAGAGAAGTGAACAGTTCAGAAGAAATGGTATGGATATTCACTGGACATAGGTCTATGTTTTAAACTGACAAAATTTCAACATTTTGGTGGGTGGTTGACTGGAGCTTTCAGTGTTTCCAGGGGTATCACAGCCGATTTATTTTACTGTCCTACATGTATTCTTGTCCTTTGTTATCAGTGATATCGCAGGGGCAGATTTCTTCCCCGTTGGTCTGGCATGCTTTTAACGTCTCGGACGTGCTTAATCAGAAATTTGGTTACCACCTTATCCGGTGTTCATGCATGTGTGCATTGTCGTGCTGAGTTTTTCTCTTGGTTTTACACATGGGCCTGGTTGCTCAAATCCAGAATTAATTTTAATTAAATTTAATAATTTGTTCTACAGTTGAAATAAATGTGCTTAAGTAACACAAAGTTGTATTTAGCACCAAACAAACAAATCAACAACCTCTACCAAAATGTATAAATTACTGCCTCTTTATTTTATATTGACAGTGACACTTTTATAAAATTGTTTGCATGTTCATATTGTTAAAAGAAATGAATGGATTCAATATGAGTTTTCTATTTCCAGGCTGACTATCTGCAGCCTCGACTGCTGGGTTTCCTAGCATTCTTTGATGTACAACTTGAAAATACCCATGTACCTATAGAGGAGAAAAAACTGGTTAGTTGGTTAATGAATTTGTCAATGTTTAACCCAACGATAAATGCACAGTATCAAAAAGACTTTAATATCGGAAGAATCAGCAATTCTGACTTTCATGTTATTACAGTTTTTAATGTCTTATTAAGATATTAGTGGGGCCTCTGTGGGGAAGTGGCATGGATCGCTGGCTATAGCATATACATGTACTACTTGTACCACGTCCATCGCGGACTGTGCTTTAGTTGGTACAGTACAGGGCAGAGCTAACTTGACAAAAAGCGCGCCTAAAACAAAAACACATCTAAAGCAAAAACTAAAACCCGTAAAAAAAACAAATGCGTCTCAAAGCGATTGTGTGTTAATTAGGCTCGTTTTGAATTTCGACTCGAGGTGCGTTTTTGTTTTTGTTTTAGACACACTTTTTTTTGTGTTTTAGGCGCGCTTTTTGTCAAGTTAGTTCTGCCTTGAAGTGTATGCTAGCAACCAGCAGAGGTTGTGGGGTTTTCTGGGTTCTACCTAGTTTTTCTTCCACAATAATGATGTAAGTTGATAATTACTGATAAGTAGTTTGTATTAAAATATTTTCTGCTAATTGCAGGCCCTGGAGAGTTTAGTATCTGTGATGAGATTAATGGGATCGAAACATATCACACCTGTGAGGTTAAAGGTCATTACCACTCTCAGGTAAGATCACATTACCATTTTGATATGTCATGTAGATGAGATTGCACAGATATTCATACTGCTAGGTGAAATACTCTTCGAGTATGGCATTACAAACACCAAGCAATCGATCGATCAATCTGATCATTATTCAAAATGGGTATTTAGGTCCGGGTTTAAATATTCCGGTAACCGGCGCCCAAATTAGAGATCCGAAAATTCCCCCAAATAAGCGGATAAAATTCCCCCAAATTACAAATGTATAAATTTTGAATATCCCAACCTGTATAATGTCACATTAAGTGATT
>JAVFBY010063679.1:0-12610 GCA_034781015.1 Tonicella lineata
GCTGGCACGCCGTCATATAGGTGAAATACCCCTGAGTACGGCGTTAAACCCCAATCAATCAATCAATCAATCAATTAGTACATTGCTCTCAAGGTATATACATGGACGAGTTTACTGTCTCCGTGCATTCTTGTCCCTTTGCAACGGAATGAAGAGAGTAATCGCCCTGTGCGTAAGTAAGTATGTATGTACATGTAAGTTAGTACATACAAGTAAATACATGTAAGGAAGTGAGTGCCTTTTATTATAAAGTACATGTACATTGTACATTCATATTTATGTACATGTATGTTATGCTGAGTATGTCATCACTCTAGCAGCTTTATTTATTTAGAGAATTTTTATGAAACTTCACACACATGTTCTCTGAGTATTCTCTCAGATACATTTAAATTTCTCCACACTCCATCTATTAAAGGGTTCTCTTTTTTGTTTTGTAGAAGCTCCCCAGTGTGAAGAAAACATGGCCTTCAAAGAGTGTGGTCGGGACTGTGGGGGAAGCTGTGGTAGTGAGGGCTTTGAAAATGAGTGTGAAAATGATTGTGTCGATGGATGCTTCTGTGTTGAAGGTAACAATATCATTTTTAAAAAATGCAAATTATAGAAAATGTAAATTGTTCACACAACAGCTTTAGCTGAAATACCACTAAATGTGGCACGATCAATGAATCGTTGTTATCCCTCAATTGATCTGAAAATGAGATTTTTAGTGAATGTTGCAGCCTTTTTATCGTGCGGAATATCAATTGTCAAAACAAATTTTTTCCTGACTTTTACTAGTACCAAATTAAATTGTTTAGGGTTTTTGTTCTAAAACTTTAAATGCACAGATGAAAAAAAAAATCACATTTTCCATATTTATTTTTTAAAATTTATAATCTTAAGATTAAATTTAATAAAATCAAATAAGTAGAAATAAAATAAAAATCAATGATGTATATGTATTTTTTCTTTTTTAAATTTTAATTCAGGAACATTATGGGATGGTTATCATTGTATCCATAGAGAGGAATGCCCTTGTACTCTGAGCAGTGAGCAATACTCATACCCAGTGGGCTCTTTGGAACAACATGGCTGTGAAAGCTGGTGAGTGCTCTCCCCAGTAATCATTTCTATGCACAGCAGGCTTTAGATTTGGTCAAACTTTGCTTCAGTCAAATGACTGCTAAAAATGATACATTATGCAAATCAGTAACAACAAAACACAGATCTAAATGACTAACTCCTGAGAGAATGGGTGGTTCCTCCCAGACTTTGTTTGTGTGGGTGGTTCTCCCCAGACTTTGTTAGAGAATGGGTGGTTCTTCCCAGACTTTGTTAGAGAACAGATGGTTCCTCCCAGACTTTGTTAGAGAATGGGTGGCACCTCCCAGACTTTGTTAGAAAATGGGTGGTTCCTCTCAGACTTTGTTAGAGAATGGGTGGTTCCTCCCAGACTTTGTTACAGAATGGATGGTTCCTCCCAGACTTTGTTAGAGAATGGGTGGTTCCTCCCAGACTTGGTTAGAGAATGGGTGGTTCCTCCCAGACTTTGTTAGAGAATGGGTGGTTCCTCCCAGACTTTGTTAGAGAATGGGTGGCACCTCCCAGACTTTGTTAGAGAATGAGTGGTTCCTCCCAGACTTTGTTAGAGAATGGGTGGTTCCTCCCAGACTTTGTTAGAGAATGGGTGGTTCCCCCAGACTTTGTTAGAGATTGGGTGGCACCTCCCAGACTTTGTTAGAGAATGGGTGGCACCTCCCAAACTCTGTTAGAGAATGAGTGGTACTTTCTAGGCTTTGTTATAGTAGGAGTGGTTCCTCCCAGATGTCAAGGGTGTTTTCCTCCACCCATTGGACTGGCACGTCATCATATAAGTGAAATAAGGTATGGTGTAAACCCCAAACAAACAATCTTATATAACATGAGACATTCACTCTTTTCTAGTTTTTGTGAGGCTGGTGGTCATTGGAACTGTACAACACGCTCTGACTGCCCTGGTGTTTGTACCCTCTCTGGCGACCCCTTCTACCAAACGTTTGACGGGCGACAGTTTAATTTCGAAGGAGAATGTGAATACACTTTGGTGATGCCCAACCCAGAAGCTGAGATGGAGGTGCCCTTCAGTGTCTGGGTGGAGAACAAATACTGTGACAGGAGCTCAGATTCTCTATGTACTAAACTGATCACCATACAGATAGGAGAGGGAGCCGGTGGAGTTGTCGTTAGGTCAGTTTCTCATATTTTATTGCTGTTTGTCTCTCTTAATCCAGAAAATGTGCATTAAGGTGCACAATTGGCTTTATTGTCATTAATTCTATGTAAAACACCATTTGATGTTGATCAGGCCTTCTAATTTGAGAGGTGTGATCCAGGTTAAAGCATAGGACAGCACACCTAAAATCAGAAGCCCTGCAATGATAACATGTTGGCTGGCAGTCTGTAGATGTCAAGTATCGCAAGAAAGAATGCAAAAAGCCAATTGTGCACTTAAGTAGAAATGGGGCAGATTTAATGCCATTAAATGTTTGGTAGGTAAACAAACAAACTGATCCAGAGGTTGTGGGTTTAAACCCAGGCATTGCCAATCTTGATAAAAAAAAACTGAAATTGCTCTTTATTAAGAAGATTGTGTGCGTATTGTTTCAGACTTCGTTCCACAGGTGTGATGTTGAATGATAACGAGGTAGGTTTACCCTACATAAAGCCTGGACTGGCGATTAGAGAAGTCTCTTCTATACTCACAAGAGTGACCTCTGATATGGGATTTGATGTCACCTGGGATAAGAAATCAAGAATCTACATCAAACTCGACCCAAGATTCAGGGGAAAGGTGGGTACATGTACATGTAGCTCTAGACAGTTGTTTACCAATGGAAGACTTTTAGAAATTTTACTGTACCTACATGTATATATGCATAAAATTAACCAGGTAATAATGTAAAGCATGACCCCCAGATGGTTGGCGAGAGTTTCCTGATTAGGTGCTCTTGGAGCTATTAAGGGGCACCAGGAAGCCTAGATGACAACCTTTCATTATTTTGTTAACAAACTTTGAATATATTTCAATTAAGAACTGTGCTTTTGTTGATTTAATTATTATGGTCCAGCCCATTTTCTAATTAGATATTTCCGGGGTAATATCTTCAAATTCATTCAATATTGTTCCACCAAACTTCATCTATATTTTCATTTGGTTACAAAAGCGGTGCTTTTTTCTTGTTATAAATGTCAAGCCGATATCTAATTTGCATAAATCAATCTGATTGTGCATTGGTTTTCATTTCATACATGTATATGGACAACTGTTCAATATTTTTCCCCAAGCTGTATTTATAACAATTGGGTACAAGAGTGGGGATTTTTGTTTATTTTTACCATATTGTTACTAGTTTCATGTGGTGTTGGAATGAAGGACAAAAAAATAACCACTTATATGATTTGGAAAGCTACATTGTACCTCTTTCTGTCACTGAACTTTACCAAGTATGGTGAATGCTGCTTGAAGGTTTCATTGTTACATGTACATGTATGTAAGCATGATGTTTAAAATAACATTTCATGGTAGCAGAACCGTGTTGCATAATCATACAACTTATTCTACACTCAAATCATTTTCCACAAGTATTAATCAGATTTTAATGGATTTTGCATGGACATGCTTATAAGTTATAATCCATTAAGGATGGGATTATATATCATTGCGTCCAGATGTTTAACTCAATACTAATTCATACTTTGTGTGGCTGGGGGTATGTTCAGACTCTTGCTGTAACAGTTCCAGTTTATAATGCCCCCTCCTGTCTCCTCCGTCTTTTATGTTGCCGGTGATGTCAAGGGTGTTTTCCTCCACCCATTGGTTTGGCACGCCGTCATATAGGTGAAATACCCATGAGCACAGCGTTAAACCCTAATCAATCAATCCAGTTTATAATAAATTAATTATTTATCAAACTGAAGCCAAGATCCCTGGAAAGTTTGGAAGTTCTTCCCACTCATATTCACAGCATTGGCCATATTTACTGGGGCTGCAGTGCAGAGTTACATGTATTTATATATTTATGAATTAATTATTCTTTCAATTCATGCTGCCTTACAGGTAGCATTAAACACAAACCCTAATCAATCAATTATACTTTCTTTCTAATAGGTGATGGGTATGTGTGGTAACTTTAACAGTGACATGAGTGACGACACTATGACCCCCAGTGGGGTGAATGTGAAAGACACCACCCAGTTTGCCATGGAATGGAAGACTAGCGCAGACTGTATGAGCCAGGCTACCGAGAGGTACATGGGGAAATGTGCCCTTAGCAGTGGATACAAGGAATACTCAAAATCACTCTGTAAAAGTCTCAGACATGGTTAGTTTCCTGTATACTTAATACATACCTATTGTTTTATATTGTCCGTTTGTCTCACATTATTGTCGCATCTGCAAAGCAGCACATTTGTATCACTGCATTTGACCTACATGTCATATTGTAATCAGTACGTGGAATGTTTATTGGTTGCTGGATGCTTACTTTATGGCTAACACGTATAAATAATTTTTTGACGCAAAAAGGCATGACATATTGTTTTTGTTTATGGCGCATAGAGATATTTCCGGCCTGTATTGTACATGTATATATATACTAGTAACATAACACATTTTTCTGGTTGTCTTCTTTTACTGTTGAATACACTCTCATTATATAAGTTAAATAGCATTGAACTATTAGAAACATGTGAAATTGCTGCAAATTTCTATCTTTGATTTACTGAAAAGTACATAAATTATCATTCTCTTGTTTTTCTTTACTTCAGATCCATTCCATAGCTGTTCATACCTGGTTGACCCATCCCCTTACATACATCAATGTGAACATGATGTCTGTACCTGTCACATGAATAACAAGGAGGGATGTGAATGTGCTGCTCTCGCCACATATGCTCGGGCCTGTGCTCTAAAGGGACAGATACTTGACTGGAGAAGACCAGACCTTTGCAGTACGTATACCCACCTCACAGTGGTGGTTCCTGATGCCCTGGTGCTCTCAGAGCTAAAGGGCAGCAAGAAGCCAATTATCATTTGTTGTAATTTTCTTTTTTTCATCCTACCCTTGTCCTGTACTGTCTTTGATCTCATTCTGGTCAGTGACTAAAGATTTCCAGCAGCTTAAGTAACATAAAATATCTGTTTAAAAAAATGCTTAAGAAATTAAATGCAAAGCAAATGTTTGAATTCAAATGCTATCAATTTTGTAAAAAATGTGTATTTTTTAATTACTTTTAAAAATATAACTGGACCCTCAACCACAGTATCAGTTGCACTAGTACGAGTCTATAAAATAATCTAGCTCGATCTGGGTTAAGTTTTAGTTGAAGCTTCCTGATGCCCTAGGGCTCTCCCTAAAGGACCATCAGGAAGCTGATTTGTTGTGTTTTGCCTGTCCTCTCCTTGTTGTCAGTAACGTTGAATGTGGTTTCCACTACCCATTGGGCGGACACGCCATCATATGAGTGAAATAACCTTGAGTACATCAATAAAGCCCAATGAAACAAACAAAATACATGGTTTCAGTATATATTTATTTCTGTCTTGAACAGATCACAATTGTTCAATCTCTACTGGCAAGGTGTACCAGGAATGTGGCAGCAACTGTAAGCAGACATGTCGTGGTTTTGAGCCAGAAAACTGCCAGGAGGAGTGTGTGGAAGGCTGTAACTGTCCAATGGTAAGTCTCACAGATATAGCCTACATGTGGCATTACTTGTCGTGACAAAGAGCAGACATGTAAGCAGACATGTTGTGGTTTAGAGCCAGAAAACTGGCAGGAGGAGTGGGTTGAAGGCTGTAACTGTCCACTGGTATTATATGAAAACACAACAGTGTACATAATCATATTTTAAATTGAAACAATTTAATTTTGGAGTAAAATTTTCTGATTTGGCATTCCAAAGGTGATACAATTCCAAACAAAAACGTTAAATTATATTGAAATGAAATGAAATTATGGAAACATAAACTCAAGTGTATTTAAATCATATCGTCCTATTGGTGGAACAAAAAGCCTAGTTGACAAATGAGTGTTTTTACTTTTAACTTGAAATTCAGTAAGCTTATACTCAAGTGTACATACAAATCATATCGTCATAAAAAGACAAATAAAAAACCTGGTTCAGATGGCTGTTTTTAATTGTTTGGGTAAAACTGACTGATTAATCCCTATTAAACATATTCAGGGCCAAAGATTTGATGAGGAGATTGAGCGCTGCGTAGAGATATCTGATTGTAAATGTTACTTCAGAGGAGAACCTTACGATGCTGGACAACAACGACAACATGAATGTAATACATGGTAAGTCAATGAGTTCTCAGTACACTAAGATTACAATTTTCTATTACCTTTTGCGGTTGTCCACCCTTGTGGCTACATCGATTGTTTAAGCATATTGCTCTAGTTTCCTCTTACCGATGTGGGTCAGTTGGCTCCAAATGAATGAACTTTGATTCCACATTTTTCAAAATGTTTGTATTTTATAATATGGTATGACAAAGATCAGGAGTTTTGATGACATAATTAAGATTACTAATTTTCTTAACAACAATATAAGGACCAAAGTACCTGGCTTTAGATGTTATGACATAAATAAGCAGCAGAGCTAATACTTCCTGACCAGGCCTGAAATTACATTGAAAAGATTTTCTATTGCCAGTTCACATGCTTTGTAGGAAAATCACATATTTCAAAAGATAGAAAACTTTATCATCCTCACACAATACTTTCTAATATAACTGTTATGGGCCTCTAACTTTATGTCTGAAGACTAGCTCAAATGGGCTAAACCCTAAAGATTCTTGTACAGATTCTTGGATTGCAAACATGAGAAATGGACACCTACATCCTTATCTTTTTCAGTATCAAAGCACTATGTTTTGATCATGTTTCTTAATGTTTGATGGAATCTTTCTGCATCACCATGGCTGTCTGAGTGATAGATTAAAGATTATATTGCTTATGTCTAGCTCATACATAACTTGCTGGAAGACATCAGACATGAAATTAGAACGTTGATCAGACTGTACTAATCTCTGTAAACCAAATAATGTGAAGAAATATGTAAGTGCTTTGATAAAAGATTTAGTACAAATCCTATGTAATGGAATGGCATCAGGAAAGCGTGTGGCTGTACACATAATCATATTCAAAAGCATGTGCTGATTTCCTGACTTGCTTTGTGTTAATGGACCTACAATGTACACAGTCAATCATTACTACTAAATGGTTTCTCACAGTCATGTATTGGCTGTAATTGAGCTTTGGGAATTATTTGGTTAGGGTTCCATATAACTTGACAAGTATGGCATGATTTGTAAATTTCAGCCACATCTTTCCTCATGCAGCCTGTGATGGTTTTAGTTACCAGGGACAGTCGGGGAGAGTTTCAGAGACCAGGGGGCAATCAGGGATGGTGTCAGTGTTTAGGGACAGTTGGGCATGGTTTCAGTTACCAGTGACCAGGGACAAAAGCTGTCGATGCTAAAATAGTTCCATGAAATGTTGTGACATCATATGGTGACCATTTTGAAAGGTCAAGAATTCTTGAAAACTTTCTTGGCTGAAGCGCTTGAATTGAAACTTGGCAGACATAGACTAAGTTGGTATCACTTTACATTACCCAATCTTTTCCAAAATGCTTGGAACCCCCGGCAAAGCTACTTATTATAAAGTAGATGTGACATTTAGTTACAGATGTTACTGGTCTGTGTGAGCAGTGATTTCACACACTGATGACAACTTTTAATATGTTTTTTTGATTTGCGAACCAGTAAATTATTTCCTGAAATAGCACCTCTTGAAGGGTCAATTCTTTTTAGCTCACAGATTATGGTCTTTTAACCAGAAATTAGCATTTCGGAGAATCAGGGCTGCTCCAACCTCTCCATTTTTTCGAGGTGGTTTGGTTTGGAGAGGTCATGTGATCCATCGGTTTCACTTAGTTAAAATGATTAATATTGAATGAGTTTTTCGCTTTGGGATATATAGATCGTTTCGGCTTTCCATTTTCTCATCAGTCCTTTTGATTTTCTGTCATATTCATTACAATAACTCTTTAATAAAAATATCTGTCTGCCATCTTTATTAGTACGGCTGGCAAATGTTTTAATTCTTTTATTTTGCAGTCCGGAGAGCTAAAAAGAATCGATGTCAATATCAACAGTAAATTAGTGTTGAAATTTCTACCCCTGCAAAATCATTACGAATGAGTTATCCCCCAATATAAATGTATAACATGAGTAATATTTACATATTGTTTGTAGCACGTGTACAAATGGTGAATGGCTCTGCACTGAAGAAGAATGTGATGGTAAGGCAGTATTTAATCTTATAAAAGCCTTTAATCATAAAAGTCAATTCCCGTAGCAGTTTCTTTGTAAAAATTTGAAAGACCTCATTTAATATATTTTTGGATTTAAGATTTGATTTATAAACAATTTTAAGAAAAACATACTTGTTTTGTTTACTTTTTCATGCTTCTAAAAGATTAAGTTAAGAAAAACCTAAGGGCAGCAGAATTTTTTTTAAATTTTATTTCTTGGACTTCTCGGGCAGCTGCAATGGTGACATTGATTGGGCTTATTACCCTCAAAGCTATGCTCCTTTTGCCAATACGGTTCATGAGATCAGGACCACCTTTAGGTTTATGCTGCCTCATAAACATCCATTTGTGGGGAAGCTAGCTTTGAGTGGTTTCCTCTGGGTCTGTCTGGGTTCTCCACCATTTATACTTGCACTGCAGTCACGGAAGTGAAATGACATTGCATAAAACACCAACAAACAATACATTTTTCAGTTTTCTTTCTCATTTGCCCTTTTGAATGATGATGAAGAATTTGATGAAAAAAATAATTTTCCATTTTTCCTTACTTTCAGTTGCCTCTCTGTGACATTTATCAAGCTCTTTTACATGTCATTGTTCCTCAGTTGCCTCTCTGTGTGACAATACTAAAGTTTATTTAACTGTCTTTCTTCCTCAGTTGCCTCCCTGTGTGACAGTGGAAAAGTTTGGAGTAACTGCTCAGACTGTGAACCCACCTGTGATAATATGCACATTAGATGTCCCACGTCTAGCTGCAGACGAGAGGGCTGTATGTGCCCAGCTGACAAGGTCCTCAGTAACAACACCTGTATAAACCCATATGAGTGCCCATGTCACTTCCAAGGACAGAGCTACAAAGATAACAGTGTTGTCAAAAACGGATGTAACTTCTGGTGGGTACTCCTTTTCATTGTGTTTTTAATATTTAATATTTGTCACTTTTTTTCTGGCCGGAACAGGTTCCTAAATGCTTACTACATGTTATCTTTTTGTTAGAATGCTACAACTTTTTTCCGACAATTTCTCAACTGAGATGTATAATGTAGGATTCTGTGCCCTTAGTATGACCATACTTGTTTCTTTTCCTGTGGACATATAAACTGATAATATGACAACAATATGTATAAGTGAACATGTAAAAGTATAGTAAATATAAAGAAAACAGTTTATTTTGCAAGATGTTTTATAAGATGATAAATGACAAAATCTGTCTGTGTTGTGCTCATGATAAAAACTGTTCTGTCCTCTGATAGAGAAACACTTGCTTCGACAGTGATAAAATCAGTGAATTTATTCCACCCTGTATAAACCAGTTCAGTTGAAGACTTTGCTAATAAACTGGATGTTTTTGCTTGCAGCCAATGTCAAAATGGACAGTGGAAATGTACCAACAGAAAATGTGCAGGTATGTAAAATGGTTTATTTTATTCATTGAAGTCATTCTGGTCCCCAAAAGTAAGGTTTTATCAATAAATTCTGAATGCAAAGATTGAACGACCCATGGCTCAGTGGTTAGAGTCTGACTGCTGATCCTCCTTTGATGTACCGCACAGGTTTAGTTCGCCCAGTGGACTTAGATATATAAGGCAGTCACACAATGTGACTTCCGCTATGGCGGGGATGAAAAAAACTTAGAGGAAACCATGGAAAAACTTCCATGGTTTCCTCTAAGTTTTTTTCCCACCATATTAAGTAGTACAGAGTAAGTAGTGGAGCATATAAGCGAAATACTCTTGAGTATGAGGTTAACCACCAATCAAACAAACAAACTATACATTATTTTAAATATCACAAGACATGCATGTTATTATTATTCAAGTAACAACAATTCTTCAGTCCTATTTTATTTGATAGACTTCTCATACATCATCAGTATGTTATGTAATCATTCCTGAATATGGTATCATGATATAGTTTGATAATAAACCAAAACATTTAGTCAAGACCTATGCTTATAGCTTATAAATGCTAATTTTCCTTTTGCTTTTTATTTCTTTTAGCCACTTGTCAGGCTTTTGGTGACCCTCATTACCAGACCTTTGATGGTAAAATGTATGAGTTTATGGGAGCCTGTAGCTATGTACTGGCTGAGAACTTCTGTAACAAGGGAGAGGGAACTTTCCGTGTGACAGTAGAGAATGTGCCTTGTGGAGAAGATGGCAACTCGTGCACAAAGTCTGTTAAATTTTCTCTTCATGACACTGTGATTCATTTGGTAAGAGGATCGGAACCTGTCATCACTAGAAACCCTCTGGCAATGCCCGGTACATCCAGAGCCAGGTACAGGATCAAAGAAGCCGGCCTTTTCCTCTTCGTTCAAACACCATATGGTATGATATCCTTATATTTATCACCATGACCATATATATCAAATTCATTCCAGTCTGTCACTGTGTACGTGTTTCCCCCATTGACCTAAAGCTTTCAGTAATGCCAAAGCAAAAACCATATTAAAACTTTTTTAGTTCAGCATTTTTTAATAGCAGAAATAGACCTGAGTCAGAGTGTGACTGTTTGAACTTTGTGCAGATGTAAGGGAAGTTGATTGGGATTTCAGAGATCCCGAATGCTTTTTATATGGTTTCCTCTAGGCTGGTATGATTTCCACCAACACTGGCAAGCCATCATATAAGTGAAATAACCTTGATTATAATATTAAATGCCAGGTACATTGTATATGAGGGAGTCACACAAGGCTTATTGCAAGGGTCATAGTGATAGCCAGAAATCAAGAAACGGTTGTCTCAAACCACCATTTTTATAGAAACAGGGTGTCTTATTTGACATTTTCCCTATCGAACCCCTGTTAAATTTGACTGAAACAGAGTGTGTCAAATGGCTACTTTATTAGGTGCTTCAAAGACACAGAGACACCGGGCCTCTGGCTTATACTATGATATGTAGAGGGTGTTTTTTCGGAGGTTTTCTTTCGTTTTTTTTCTCACCAAATTAAGTGGAGACACCGTTGTCACATTAGCAAAATACTCTTGAGTATTATCTTAAACTCCAATTAAACAAACAAACATCCATCACTCTCCATCCTGAGCTATTGTTTTGTATTTGCCACCAGGTATAACAATTCAGTGGGATAAAGGTATGAGAGTGTATGTCAAACTGGAGCCCAAGTACATGAGCACGGTGTGTGGTCTGTGTGGAGATTTTGACCAGAATGCTAACAATGACTTCAGGACAAGGAACGGTCAGGTAGAAAGCAGTGCTCTCCCCTTTGCTAACTCATGGAGGGTCAGAGAATCATGTCCGAATACAGAAGAGCCGACCGATCCCTGTGAGTTGAATCCTGACAGAGAGCAATGGTCTCAACATGCTTGCGCTATTCTCAGAACGGATGCCTTTGCTTCATGCCACTCTGTGGTAAGTCAGCATTCAAGGTTATTATAGGATATAATTATGTCGTTTTTTTCTAATGAAGGCATTTTTTAAAGTTATCAGGTTTGAGTTGGAGTCCAATAAAAAAGATGTATGGACATGCAGAGTTAAATTTTAACCAATCACAGAAGGCTGTTCAATTCTCTGCTTGTAAAGGCTGCTTTCATCTCTAGGGAAAATAATAATGTATACCTTTGGTAGAAAGTTTTTAAAATTGTTGTTGTATTATGGGTTTTAATAATAATTTAATAAATATTACTTAACAAAACATTTAAGGCCTTTAAATTCGGTCAATATTGAGTTATACAGACACACAGGGACAGGTCTGGGTCTTCGGCCGTCCTTGGTTAATATGACTCTGCCCCTATAATTCAATATTGACCTCACTAAAATACCATCACTCTATCAGTGTTGTTTTTTTGTGTCGTTTACAAAGTAAACATTCACATTGTTTTCAAAAACATGGCGAATAGTTATATACATTTGACTCCAGCCAAAGGTTCTAGATTTTAGATGTCGTGCCTAATACCCTTTTACGGTAATTTATTGTATCCAAGAATACAGCAACTGTTCTAATGGCGTCTTGCACAAACTACATAGACATATGACATCTTATGCAGTTATCCCGTTTTAATGTGTGATGTACATGTATCATCTTTGTAATGGTGATTCGTAAATGTTGGCAAGGGAGATAAGTTGGACCTTGAAGCTATCTTCATAGTGCAAAATGCATTCGAATGTGCCTCACATGAATAATGTCACAGAGGAAAAATATCTGTGATATTATAATATTGCGTCACTTTCGAGTGACCATCGCAGGGTAAAACAGTCTTCAGGGTCCAACTTATCTCTCTTGCCAACATTAACAAGACCCCCC
>JAVFBY010063790.1:299-12607 GCA_034781015.1 Tonicella lineata
TATTATCTTATCATTTAAGGAAACAATATGATTATTAAATTTACACGTCACTTTACAAACAGTAGCGTATTCCACATGTTCGGATATACAAATTTCTATAACAGGGATGCTTTTTAACCAACTGTTCTTACTGAACAGTACTCGACCTAAAGCTCTACCCAGCCTTTCCCAGTAGTTCATAAAAATAAGGAAGGAACTATATTTGTAACAAATGTTGTCCATGCACTAGTAACTGTACATGTCGTTTTATTAGTAATTGGGTTGTTTTATTACTAGTAGGCCTATCAGACTTCCAGGTCCATTTTCCTTAAAATTTAATAATGTGACGGTCAACAAAATCAGTTATAATAACCATAGATGATAGCCTTGGTAGAACATACTAGTCCCGCCATCAAATGAGTGATTAAGTCAATCAAGTTATTAATTATTCTCCTGTCATGTTGCTTTTCTTTGGTAACTATAAGAGTCATTTGCTGGTTTACCAATCTCCCCACAGTCATTTAAGTACTATCAGGAGCCACCTAGTCTGAAGACTAATCGAATGGTATGAAGTTTATTACAGTTTATTAAACCAGTTTGTTAATCGTTATATCCGTCCGAGGAGATTATGACAGATTTAATGACTATCTCACTGGATGGTCAAACTAATTGTTCACCCGTACATTTACATTAAATATAGTAATAAAAACGTATACATGGAAACGTCCAGCGTTTAAGAGCGACGTTAATAGATTTATCACGACGTCACCACATAAACAAAACCTATAAATGTCTCACCAATTCGGAATTTTGGCTGTATAGCAGTAATCGGATGCCGATGGTATTTAAAATTGGCAACAATTCTCACTTTGTTATTTGGGGAGATAATTCATTGTGCTATCTTCACCTGTCTTTTTGGTTTTGGGTGTCCTCCATGTAGGTGGGTGGGTGGTTGAGGCGGTGTCTCTTTTTTACACTGAATATTTCTGTAACCATTTAGGTGGGAAGCAAATATTTCCCTGCGATATCTGTGGGGCATGCACCACCGGGCACCAACGAAATCAAAATGACCGTCTGGATAACGCAACGATGTGATCATATTACAGACGCCAATGTAACATCATGATAAAAGGACCAAAATTGCGAATTGTTTGGTCCTTATGACTGATGTAAGCCGTACTATGTTTCTTTGTCTTCCTTTGACATACGTCACACTTGAACGAAGTCAGACGTACTGCATTGTGGAGAAACCAGTAGGTCTAGGCAACCGGAACCCCCTGGTCAATTTGACAGCTATTGTTCATAGTTTGCCAATATCGCCTTCTTTCACCTTCACTGAGGAATGTTTGACCTCACACCAAAATGCCGGCTAACTGGAAAGACTCCCTTTTTGAAATTTTCAAAGAGAAATTGTTCGCCTTCCTGTTCAACAAGGTAGATATGTATTTCTGTTCAGCATTGCATGTCTATATTTCTATTCAACAACGTAGGCCTGTGTTTCTGTTCAACAACGTAGTGCTGTATTTCTATTCAACAACGTAGGTATGATTTCTGTTCAACAACATAAGTCTGTATTTCTGATCAAAAACGTAGGTCTGTATTTCTACACACAAATACCCGTGTTGCATTCCATCTCCATGATATTTGCATGTGTACTTCTATATTTATATGTATGCGCTTTATCTTTTCAAATGACTGCTGTAATCTTTAAACGTAGCTTTCATGGTGGAATGCCCATGCCCATACGAAGAAGCAGATGCCATAATAGTGTTTCATCTGGCCCACTTGGCGGTGTATGGCAAGAACACAATTCTTGTGCGCACGTCTGTCACGGATGTAAATGTCATCCTGGTTTGCAAGTTTTCTCCTGCTCTCTCATCCAGAAATGGATTTATAGGTTACCTTTTGGTATGGGAAAAGCATTTTCTTACCATATTTACACCACCAGTCACATTGTGACAATCTTAACGGTGCTCTCCCCATGTATCATACCTTTATAGAGGATGTGACACAACTTCAAATTTTTTCAATAAAACGAGGAAGAATTGTTGGGGGCATAGAAATCTTACCCTGAGATTAACAGTGATTTTACTGACATTACAGACCAGTTGTAATGGAACTGTGCTCCTGTACGATAATACCAGCAATAAAAAACTATGGATGAGGCACGCAATGAGCTTTTGTGCCATGAGTCTCGAGAATGTTACTTTACCCAGGTTAAAGTCGGATGATACCTTCAGTTATGGAACTTTTTTCTTTATTGTTGTTGTTTCTTACAGTTTGTCTCTCTTCAGAATGCTCTCCAATAGCACAACAAGGAGATGAGTAACAAGGGGGAATCTGGACTACCAGTCGGCTGTCTAATCCCAAGCTCCCTTTACTCCCTTCTCTTCCTTCGCCAGAAGGATGGGGATGGACACCGAAGGACAGTACTAGAAGCATCAGAACTTGTCAAACGTGGATACACTTTTGCGCCCCAAAGCTGAGTTTTTGTGTACTGATCTTTTTTCAGTGAAATACAGTCGCAAGAGCGCATACATCGACTGCGATCTGGCCGCCATCAGTCAGAGCCAGTTGCAACCTAGATACTACGAGTGGATACCGTATATATGAAATCAGACGCATAAACCCCGATCGCAAGCGGATCACAGTCGATTTGCGGTAGGCTTAAGATAGCAGCGATGGACGTGAGCCTGTATTTCTTTTATTGGGCACTGGTACTGTAATAGTGTAATAAAACTAAGCAGGAACACTATTGCAATATTTTAGTGTTACCGTTTTATGGATGTCATACAAGACGTCACAATGACGTCCATACTCATCAGCTGACATTTGAAAAAAAAGAGAAATATACCGTACCACATTGGAATCATACCATATAGAGGCAAATATTCACTGAATTTCTAACTTGTAAATATAGACCTTATGATGACGTCATTTGACCTTCCTATCCATCCAATTCTTGGAGCTTAGATTTTTCGTCACAAAAAACCTCATACGGTGTTTGAGCGAAAAAGAGTGTGCTTTTTTGTCCAGCGTGTAAGGATTATGTCATTAAGACATCGGACTATTTGTGGCATTCGCCTATTGACGGCATGGATATAGGCTACTCTATAAAGCATACTGCCCTTAGTTAGAAGGCAAGGTTATTGGGGCTACCATCAGGAACGGATCAACTAGATTAAATTGTCACCACGTGACGACCATTGACTTGTTGTGTGGTTATCAAGTCCACTCACCTTTCAAAACGAAAGGCATTCGTGTTAATAAATAACAAGCCTTTTAAAGAAAGTGTACCGTTTTTACATATTAACTTCCAAAAAAGACACCTGATCTTGAAAACCCATGAGGTTTACCTGACGTGATTATGGGAGTGGATTTTCCCGAGAATGACATGTCCACATTACTATTACATCAAAAGATAGTACGCCGTTAAAATAAATGAATTGAAAATATAAAATAAATGAGTTAGGTTGGGAGAGAAAAGGAAACTGATGAGTTTAACGGTATACTCATGCAATATTCACGTCTCCATAATTCATATCGTGTCAAGTCAAGGCTTGTCTTTGTTAGCCATCATATATCTGCATTTTTCTTTTAAACCTAATGAGGTTTTGCCATTCATGCGTAAAAACATCCGTAATTGTGTTTGGCGGTTAGACCAGGCAATGCAGCGCCAATCCCGTGCATACGAATTACTAATCAGCCGTCAGACTTTGAAACATGAAGCTCTAAGTATATTGCATCGATTGTTCTTCGTTTTATTAGCGTATAACCATAACATCCAATAGAAATTTGTACTGAAATATTAATACGGATAAGGCGGGTATTATATATTTTTTTACAGTATTACATATGTCAAAACCCGATATATAACAAGTAAGGCCGTATAGTTAGACAATTAAACTTGTCTACTTTAACATGCCAGCGAGCCGCGTAGACAAGAGTAACGGTCTATCTAATCAAGTGTAGTAAACTCGCACATTCGGAGGCGCTAATGTTGCGCCATCGCTAGAATTGTTTGGATTGCTTCCTTCACTTCGTTGGAAGCTATAAACCACAAACCCGAGTAGTTTGCGGGTTCAAATCCATCACCGGTTTTTTAAAACGACTTTCTTCGTCGAAACTTATTCCCAGCTGTTGGGTTGAATGATGTGAACGCGGCGCAACAGGCGCGTTTTTGTCGTCATTCAACAAGGCGCCTCAGAATAAAAGTCGTTTTAAAAAGTCGGTTTGGGGTTTGAACCCGTAAAGCTGTCGAGTTTGTGGTTTATAGCTTCCAAGGAAGTGTATTAAGCCATCCAAACAATTCTAGCGATGGCGCAACATATAGGATTGCCGAATGTGCGAGTTTACAATACAGTTGATTTGATAGACCATACTCTTGCCTACGCGGCTCGCTTGCATGCCAAAGTAGACAAGTTTAATTTGTCTAGACCGTAGTCAACTTTATTCGAAGTAGGCTTATTTCGAAATAACATTATTCCTGTGACAAATTCTTTATTTACTAAACAGTTTACAAGGCTATCAGCAAAACATTGGGGGCTTTAAATATTAAAATTATTAACAAGGGTTTATTATGGAAAAAGGATTTTATATTAGCCGAATTATTTTATATACATAATAAATTATTTTAAGTATTTTATATACATCTAACTGGGGATAATCTGTTATATGGTCCCATCCGCGTTACACCTAACATCCTTATACATCTGTGAAATCCGTACTACATAATCCGTACTACTTAAAGAACATGCTCTAAGAAAAATATAAACGTCAAGATACGCTATGAAAGAACTATTGACGTCAAAACATTCCACGGAAATCTTCAAATTTACTTACAGTGTAAGGGTGACATGTCGTCTGCCGCTTCTAATTAAAATCAATAATATCACCTGTCAAGATGGAAGCTTTTACAAGTCGGACAGTGTTAACTTTAATGGAAAAAACTTATACAATTACCGACATATTGAAACAAATTTGGAACACTTAAAGTGTACAAAATTCCGCCATTTCAGTCTGTTGTTCTTTTCTCTCCCTGCTGGACAAATACGTGGTGGAGCCGTCATTAGTTTGTTCTACTCAGGGGTGAATGGAGATTTTTTAATTTAGAAAAGGCTACAAATGTTCAATGTTATCGTTTATTGTCATTAGATATATTTGAATAAAGGTGTTTTTCTTTTTACTAGTTGCCACGTGGTGACAATCACTTTACTGATTGTTCTAGCTAGTTGTTACATGTACAATTTATCTACTAACTATGTAGGCCTATATGCACTTAAGTCTGAAATAAAACGTTATTGCTATTAACCTAAAATCTCTCAGGTAATTGGAAATATTCCAAAACATTGGCAATTCCTTTTTATTTGCAGTGATATGAGAGATTTTAGGTTTTACAACATTATTTCTTAATTATTAGAAATATTTATCTGCACGAAAATGATGGAAATTTACTCAGACGGGGGAAAGAAATTAGGCTAGATAATAAAGATAGTTTTTAGTGAACTGGTTACGTTGTTGATAATTTATACTGTATTGCATTTAATTTTGCCACGTTTGAACACTTCATAATTATACGCCTGGTTTAACCTAATTCAAAATGACGGTTACCGATTTACCGCTATATTTGGTACCGTATAACAATATTAACCTGTTCTGGGTGCAATTTACTGATGTAACCAAAAATTCCAGGGGCCATTTTCATTATACTAAAATTGTCGAAAGATATCTTATCTTAGTTACCAATTCAATTCAATTCATCTGTATTGTCTTAGGCACAAGTTTGCCTCTCATCTATACAAATACATAATAATGCAACAGTGACTGTCGCACACTGTAACACAGTTTTTACACTTAACCATATCTGATTCAATGGAATTTTAAACTTGAATTCTGTGAGCAAAAACATGTTATAATTACATAAGTGAAGATAGACTTAAGCTTTTCTCAAAATAGTTGCTTCGTAAACGTATCTTGCTAATTTCTTTAAAACATTTTGTCTTCTAAGATCCCTATATAATAGACAAATCAAAACAAAATGATATTCGTCCTCAAGCAAATATAAATCCCAACTTTCGCAGATGCGCTGTTCTCTAGGCACCTTATTTCGGCCGTGTCGCCCAGTTTCAATTATCAAATTATGAGATGCAGTTCTAAGTTTGGTGTCTTAGTTACCACGATGCCATAATACCTTCATTTTCACCCCGTGATGAACGGGTTCTAGATCTTACTCGCTGTCTTCTTGAGGCTTTTCTTCTTGTTCTTGTTGTTGATGTAACACTAACTAAACGGACTATTTCTCTGTCAATATTGCAAGAATTGTTCTGAAAATGTAGTAGTATATATACTGATTATATACGGAGTCTCGCAAATGTCAATTTAACCACGGTATTGTAAGAGTATAAATGCACACAGCATTAATCTCCACGCTTTGAGACATATATTATCCATACCACCAAGAGTAGTATTTGCTGCAGGCCACGAGGTATGTATTGCAGTGCCCGAGAAAAGGCGAAGTGTCCACTGGCACTCATTTTCATTTAATCGCAGTATATTGGATGAGAACTAGCTCCAGGCCTATTGAACCACACTGGAGTTGTGTTCAGAGTATACAGAATAGGTTAGGCCTATTATTGCGCCCAGCACAGTGTGCTGTACAGATAGCTTGGTTTTTATTGCGTCCAGAGTAGAAAGCTGTACCATAGAGCTAGGTTATTATTGCGTCCAGAGTAGAAAGCTGTACCATAGAGCTAGGTTATTATTGCACCCAGAGTAGAAAGCTGTACCATAGAGCTAGGTTATTATTGCGTTCAGAGTAGAAAGCTGTACAAAGCACTAGGTTATTATTGCGCCGCGCATAGACCGATGTACAATTAGCTATATAGGGTATTATTGCGCCCAGCATAGATTGCTGAACAGAGCACTAGATTAGTATTGCGTCCAGCATTGACTATGTTTCTTTTTGTTATTTAAATCGTATTTTTGAAGATTCTGTGGGTTTGGACTTCTTCTTAATGCTTTCTCTGATTATTCCAAAATTTCACATAGCCTCATTCAAGTCTTAAGCTGACGATATGCCTCTGATCAAATTTGTTTTCTTGTATACACAGTACTAGGAAAACAAATTTAATTTCTGTCTTCAATTTCAGAAAAACCAGTTAGAATTATATCCACAGAGTGGGTCGATAGAGCGAGCAGAGTGTGACGTTTCAATTCCCTGGGCGGAAAGTGTCGCGGCTAATGGTGTATCAGTAGAAATGCCTATTAAATAGCTCCACAAGGAGATAAAACACATTTACACAACTAGCCGGGATTTCAGATAATATAACATCCCACTAGAGATACCCGAATCCATTTTTTTAAATGAAACGTAAGGCTTATGACATTTAAATGATAAAATTAGACCAGAAAATATTGCAAGTGCTTTCAACAGGCATTATTAGTTTACCTTCATCTAGACCCTTTTTGGTCTTCAACGTCAGTAATTAAGATAGCGGGTTGGGTTTTTTTTTTTCAGAAACAAACAAAAATAAATGTTCATTTGAGTGATTTGTTTGATTTTGTCTTGTTCGTACTTTAGGTAATTTTACCTGTCCGACGGTATAGTGGGAGTATTTATTTTGGACGACACAGGGAAAAGCCCTGTCAGAGGAAAACACTTCCCCGTCTCCCTGGTGATTTTCTCACATAGGAACAAGGATTTTTACAAGGGGAATTCGAACTTCCTAACTACATTGTGAAGAGGAATATTAGTATTAGAGTTTAACCCATGATACGATAGGCGCGCCAACAATCCTTACGGCCTCAGATGGCTTGTGTACACTGAGTGTGAAGTTGTTCGTCCTTGTTTCTTTTTCGGAAGTTCATTGATCGACCAACCAAAAAAGTGTCTGGAAACGGTTAAATGCACTGTTACCTTCGTGTGAACAATAACTAAGTTATTGATAAAACACAGCTATTCAATTTTTTTTTGATTTGGGGATTTAACGCCTTGTTTATGAGTATTTCACCTGTATGACGGCGTGCCAGCCGAATGGGGACTACTTCCTTTATTTGATTCTTTAAAAGCTGATGCCCCTTAGCTCCAAGAGCACCAGGGCGTCGCCAAATAATGAGTTAAATACATAACTTTAAACGTTTTCCAACCGAATTTAGTCGAAATGTGTCACTATTAGAAATAACAAGCTGTCCTATAGGCATCTTCACAAAGTCAAAATCCACGTAAAAACTTACAATTTAAAAAATATATACGGCAACTAAGGCAAACTCCCCTTCTAAATTAATCCCCATTTTTACTTTTTCCACACAAAGTGTATAGTAACATTACTGCCAAATCTGTTTTCATCGGATAGTAGAAACTTTAACAAAAATATGTGTAGCTTTACAATCGAATTACTTGAATTATGTTGCAGTTTAAACTGGTTTCAACTGTATCTGGTCTCTTTTTACAGTCGTAAAATTGCAAACAGATCCTAGAGTATGAGTGATTTTTGTAGACTGGATAAGTTATTAAATATTTTTTTTAAAAACTAATATATTGTACTCCTATGTTAGTAGAAAATATAATTGGAGTTATAGGCTATATATACTATCTAGTGTTGGTAATTTGAACTTATGGTTAACAATTTTTTAAAGCAAATCAAAAGAACACAATTTACCAAATACAAAAACCGCCTGTTAACAAATAGAGTATATGTGAAAAGGATAAGCATACCTTACTGTTGGACGTAGACAGGTAAAATGTCTCCCACACGATCTCTCTCCTTGTCAATCGGGGTTTGGTTTGAAGAAAAGTGGAAATAGTTGTATTGTCCCAAGTCTGGCTTTAACGGCAACACGATTTCACAAATACTGTCCGTTGCCTTCGACGTATGGATATGAAAGAAAATTAATGGGGCTGTGTCACGAAAGTCACCAAATAATGAAATTATCCAGTTCAGAAAGTCCTCAATGAGTAGAGAAGTATCCACTAGCCAATCAACAAGCGAGAAAGGTAAGCCGCGCGCGATCGCGTGTCTCGGCCAATTGAAAGCCCGTGATTTTAGGAGGCTGTTCAGGTGTGAGCTCTATTGGAAGAAAGCCGCAATTATCCCTCTATAATCAAACTGTGGGATATTGACTCGCAGACTACAAGCCAACGACAGCATAACTGTTTTATCCTCTCCAGTGAACCGTCTTCCCCTGTAGTTAATATGTCGTCTATCACACTCTACAATACCATCCGTCATGCTCAAACCAATTATCCAGTTAATTTACCATCAAAGACATCGAGTTAGGTCTGTATCAACGTGACATCCAAACTCGACCAAACTAGCATCAAAACAAAAGGAATGGCATTAACACAATACTCAAGGATTATCTTACATCTACGATAATCATATTGCCGGGTTTAATCAAACAAAAAATACACTTGTCATATCTAGAGAGAAAGCTCATACTCTGATGTCCATATTTGTTTAATTTTAATGAAGATTGTGAGTCTATCCATGAGAGTACATTGCCATTGCACTATTTCGGAAGCTTTGTAATTGTCGATAGAATGTTTATTTATTCATTTATATATTATGTAAAAACCTAATATAAAGATATACAAAAAGCCATCTTTTGTTTATGGTTTTGGTAGATATAGTAGGCCATAATGATAAAGTAGAAATAATGGCATGCAGGAATAAAGTTTAGCCTGCGGGTTAAATTAGGGTTTTTGATATAAGAAGCCGAGTACAATAGTAAAAAAATGGATTATAATATAGAATTTATGCATATCTGACAAAATTTGTATTAGTTATAAATATATATTTTAATAAATGTAGTAAAAGAAAATTGTGCACGTCTCCACGGCGGTCTTAACACGGTACCTTTGGTTTACAGGACCAACCCTCTACCCAATACGGGACTTCCGGATTATGACGTTACGACAACAGTATGACGTCTTTGTGTGAAATGACGTTGTCACTTTACGGCAAGGTGGGGCTAACTGCCTATACTTTAACATTGCAGTATAGGTTTCAAGTGACATAGTCTGCGCAGCATCTGAGTTTCATTTGTTTCGCACGATTTTTAAACAAAACTCAAATAAGTGAATAAGTTCACTGGTGACGGATAAAAAATAATTTCATCTGTCACATGAGGTCTGCTAAGTTTACTTTGAATTAAAAGAAAAAAAAACTATTATCAAAACTTTCACTTAATGGCAAAAACAGAAAATTCACAACTTTTTTTTTATCTTGGACAGAAACTCACAATTGTTCTGTTATAAACAATTTGAGGCTTTCTTGCAGTTCAAGGGGCACATTAAACTTTTGCACTTTTTTTTCCTGTGCCTTAAAAACTGAAAGCATTTAAAATGTGAATGAAACAATAAAACTTTTGTTTGTGACACTTTTTAAAATTTATTTCAGGTATAAAGAGTGTGGAGATACATCATACAGCATTGAACACCAAACAATCAAAGCGATATTACTGTTATAAGTGCTCTTTTCGAGCCAGCACATTAGGAGCGATTTTGTGTCACAGGGCGCGTCATAAGAAAAATGCTAAGATATTTAGGTGTTCACATTGTGTCTACACTACAACTGGCAGGGTGAATTTGTCTCGGCACGAGGCTACACACAGCACTGAAAGATTTACCTGTGACCTTTGTCCATATGAGGCACACCAGGAGAGTATGCTTCATAGTCATAAGAATATGAAACATAAGATAGATAGAAATGGACAAAAGTATTTGGAATGTCCCATGTGTTCTCATACAAATCCTCGTCTGCGTTACAAGCAGTTCTACACCCATCTGCAAACTCACCCAGACCTAAAAGACTCAGACATTATGAGAGATGTTGAAACATTGGTAAAGGAAAAAAATAATAGAGTGAAACATGTATGCGAAGTTTGCGGCTACCAAACTAATCTTCAACGTGAAATGGTGCGTCATCAAAACACGGTACATTCAGACATTCGACCATGCCTTTGTGAGGTATGTGGCAAGGCCTTTAAGACTGCGGGTTATCTAAGACAGCACAAAGTTATACATGTTAAAGGTAAGTTAAGTGGAATCTATTCTGTTCTGTCCTTACCATTATTAAAGGCAGGCCAGCTCAGTTTTCACAGAGTGTCTTTATCCTAAAAGCCTACATGTATGTGACAGTGACACTAGACTTGAAGCTACACAACTGGCAATTTGGGAAGCGAAAGTAAAAAATAGGTGAATAGGGAAAAAAATGCCAGATCTGCTGTCAATGTCTTTTTTTTGGCTACCAAAGTGTGTAGGCCTATTATTGTTTGTACGTCTGTGCGTCCGATTTATCTTGTCCGGACCATAGCTCAGTTACTACATGTATATGTAGCTTACGACTTTGACAGTTACACACAACATTCTTCTCCAAATAAAGATGTGCAAAGTAACCAAATTTTCACAAATTTATGCAAATTTCTACCTCAATTATGCAAATTAGATGTCTATAGTCCAACATATCATGTCCGGACCATAGCCCAGTTAGTATTCAATGAATGACTTTGAAACTTTTTTTACAGTATTATTCTCAATATGGTCTTGTGCAACATAAAACCGTTTCTGCAAACTTATGCAAATTTCAACCTAAATTATGCTTATAAACTGCCTGTCGTCAACATCTTGTCCAGACCATTGCTCAGTTACTACGTAGCATACCACTTTGACATTCTTCTCCAAATGCAGATGTGCAACGTGAAACTTTTTCTGGATCTGGATATTTGCTGTCTGATGTCCAACTTCTTTTGTCTGCACGATAGCTCAGTTACTAGCATATGACTTTGAAATATTTATACATCATTTTTCTCAATATGGACATGTAACTTTTGGGGCAAATTTATGCCAATTTAAACCTAAATTATGCAGATAAGCTGTCTGTCGTCATGCATATCTTGTCCAGATCATAGCTCATGTAGCAGGCCTCTCACTTATGCTCACCTGAAATCCGGAAATGGTAAGTGACTGGCCACTTGCCAGATGTACGTAGTATCTTTTTGATTTGATGTAAATTGATGGAATCACTCACCTGTGCTCGCCTGAATTTGATCTTGGGAGAGTGATGAAACACTCACCTTTGATTTACTCGTGGGGAGGCCTGTTGTAGCATTCCACTTTCACTCCAGGTATTTCTTCCATCATTTTTCATTTGTGATTACTTGACTATTTTAATGACCAGTGTATCTTACATCATCAATATGATTAGTTTTCATCAGATAACTGGTATTGTTAACTACATGTAACATGTATCCTTGCCATATCAATAAAAGCTATCTCAGTCTACTACTCCGGGGAAAATTAGCATGTCGCCGCCTACATGTACTGTTTTACT
>JAVFBY010063901.1:0-12606 GCA_034781015.1 Tonicella lineata
ACAACTATCGCGATACTATTGCGATAGTTAGGTTACTATCGCGATACTATTGCGATAGTTTTATATATTCGCAAAATTGAACATTTTCTGTTGTACATGTTACTCAATACTCAATAGCGCTCTTTCAAATGAAAACGAGTCTAGATGAATAATAAAAGAGGATTGATTTTATATTCAACAGCTCTATTTATATTCTGTCTTTTAGCCGACTGTTAACGAGGCTATATACCCCAGAATCTAGGTATAAGCTTTATCATAGTTTCGTGAAAATTCAACACTTTTCTTCTCATAACAATGATTCACACTACTTGTGAAAGAAAAAGGTATTTCCGTGAGTTTTTTCGATATGCTCAAATGACTTTTCGAGGAAGCCTTCGTAGTAAATAATCCCGCCAAGAAGAGACAATTTTCCATAAAAGGCCACAGCAGACAGATGGTTTCCATATATGGTAGATTTTATCACGGTTTTCTCTTTGATGAATACGTAAAGGTTAGAACATGAGCTCGAGGTGTTTCAGACTGGGTAGAGACCGCTTGGACGAGGTGATATGACATAGCGAGGACGTAGCCCGAGGTTTGTCATATCACTAAGTCCAACGGTCTCTACCCAGTCTTAAACACAGAGAGCGAGTGTTCTAACCCACTTACATTGGGACCCTATTGTTAGCCGCGAGCGCTTCTTTTCGCGTATTACCCGATTTAGATAACATTCAAACCCTGAAAACGCACAATAATTGTTATTTGATTTAAACCTTTGTCGGTAAACCGGCTGGGTCACAAAGAGACTCCATTTAACATAGTGATATGCATCAAATCGCAACAAATTATGCGGTCATCAATCGGCGAAATACTGCTGTAAGAATAAGTAAGTTGTTCACATGAACTTATATATGATATATGATATTGTTCACATGAACTTGATGAAAATCAATCCCATCCGCTGTCTTGACCTTAAAAAGCTACGTTCTAAGTTTGAAGATTATTGGAAAATTCATTTAATAGTGTTCACAAGACATACGAGAGAAGATCTCATAAATAAAGGTAATGGCGGCCATATTGTTACAAATAATTTGATAAAAAGCAATCCCATCCGCCGTCTTGACATGGAAAAGCCATATTCCCAATTTGGAGTCAATCGGTGATTTTTTTCTAAAGTTATCGTGTCCAAAGGTTATGCGAGATTGACAGACGGGACGGACGGACATCCGGACGGACGGACGGACAGACGGACGGACGGCTAGCATTTCCAAGTCCCCTAACATTAAAGTGGTGGGGGACAAAGAATGTTTTATGTAATTTATGGTATACGTCCTACTTAGTGTAAGTTTAAAGTACAACGATCGGAACGATGATTGTAATGATTATTAGATCGGCCGAAATATTGGCTCCGTTTCAACTTAAAAAAAAAGACATGTTGTCTAAAATCTACAAAATTGATATGGAATCAAAGACCGTTAATCGTCGCATAACATTATAAGGAATAATTATTCCAATTTTCGTGTGATTTACATGAGAAATAATGTTTCTATTTTTTTTACAAACATTGTCACGCAAAGAATAAACACGACACGCATAAACAACAACAAGAGCATAAAGTGTTAGCGACCCGTTCAGGGAACAACAGTTAATAGCAACTGGAACAAAAACGCAAAACAATTAATTGGCGCATAATAAAACATATCAAATAACAAAAATGTAACTCCGAAAAGATTCATCTTGATATCCAATATTTCAATATTTTATTTAGTCATTATCATGTTATTCCCTGATGACGACTTAATAAAAAGTCGAAATATAGGACATCAATATGAATCTTTTCGGAGTTACAACTTTCTTATTTTATCAGTTGAGTTATGGGTCTGCTAGATAAAATAGATCGTCTTGAATGAAATTGTTTGGTACTGTATAATCGTAGACACCCAGCACTGTCCTCACACATTAAGACACTAACAGAAATATTGTTAGTGTAATAATAGAAAAATCCTTTATGCTACTCCAATTTGTAAAACGGTAAACATTCCGTGATTTGCGTGCATATCGTTAACATCATGCGTGGAGGGTGTCTTATCTACGTGTAACAACGACCATTTGTAGCTCTGGATAAACTAGGCATGTCTCTAAACTGTTCTGTTTTTACAACACAAATGAGTTTATTCTCACCAATGTTAATCGGTTACACCCACATTGCTCTCTACTTATTAATTGGCTGACAGCTTAGCTATAACAAAACAAGGCAGCTGTAGATATATGGAAATCTAATAGGAAACAGTGGTTATTAAACAGTCGAACACAACAACCTGGGTTAGAGTTCTGACGATTGCCATGTTTACGCGAATTGTCAGTTACAAGGTTGTTTATTCACAAATGTGTCGTTATTGACCACTGTACACTGGGTAGTATGTATTGTGATAGCAATTTCAGCCCAGTTCTGGCTTATTAATGGTCACAGCCAACCAAGGCCACTTGAATCAATCCGTGCAGTGGAAGCGTAAAAAGGCAGTTGTCATCAATCTTATGGCCAATTCCTGTCTCTGTCTCAAACGGGGAGCCTTTCCTTTCAGATATGTCGTCTTCAAGGTGACTAATGGCTCTGTCATTAGAGGGAGGTAAATACAGTCTGAGCTTAGATTCGTTAATCCTGAATCTCGTTTGATTGTCTTTTCTTATATTCGCTTCTTATACTCCCTAAACGAAAAAGCACAGAAAGCTAAGCCAGAACGCACTGAATTCTGGCTGCCGTCTAAATCTCGCTGTACGTTTGCTTCGCCAAAGATATTAGGATAGTTATTTATAGCACTTCTATCCAGGAAAACATTTTAGCAGGAAAGGCTCCCAAATATTTATGCCAGACAGTGCAGAATTCAAAATGGTATGCTTGTTATTTTAAAATTTGATTTGAAGAAAAATGTATTTTCGATACAAAATGGATTGGTGAGCAGACAATGTTTATTTTAATGCATGTACGAAAATGCTGTGTCCCGTTTTAGGTTGAAATGTACAATATAAAAACATTCAAAATCGGAACGAATTTATAAGATTTACAAAGATTAGCAAGTTTTATAGGAATGCACTTTCCAAGTGAAGAAATGAAGGTGCAGTTGATCAGTGCTAGTTAGAGAAATGGATGGGTAAGCAATGTCTACTGGTTTTATAAATGCATTCAACTGTCCGCGCTATTAAACTAAATAAATGATTTGTGATATAAATAATAAGCACGTTCAGAAAAGATTAAGGTATATACTTCCCCTTAAACTGTAAACTTCGTCTTAGGCATATTAACAGCGATGGTAAGCCCTGAATAAAGTAATGCTGTAACAATAGAAACCTCATTACACATGAAGTACTGACTATATGCATGATAATAACTGGGCAGTCTACTCAGAATGCAGGGGCCATTAAAGGACACTCTAGGTGAGACAACACAAGCAGGAAAAGGCTTGTTTTTTTTATCAGTAAAATCAATTAAAGGGCAATCAATTTAGGGCATTTCGTATTAAAGATAAGGATTTATTGTGTAAAGAACATGTGTTTCGATTGTTCCGGTTAGTGTCTTATGTTGATAGCCAACTGTATGCTTTCGGCGTATAATCGGCAACGATGGGGAATGGCCATATAAAAACGAAAAAAACTGTAGCAACGAATACGGTATTAAACACGATTGAAACAAGGAAACAGTTAGGTATTTTCAATTTTTATATCAGTGATAGTTGAGTTACAATAACCTGTGATGCATTTTGGAATTGAGTCAGAACCCAATTGGCCGGAGGCGACGAGGTTTGTGACAAGGTGTCAAAATGACTTCGGAGGTTGTTGTTACTCACCTATCACCGAGACGGAGAGTTTCAACACCGTTCTGAGAAGAACAGTAACAGAACGTCTCCAACCCATCAGACGTGCATAACGTGCGATTGGAGATTTGTAGCACATGAATATAACATGACGATGCAGTTTTAACACCGTACAAAATTAATAAAATGAAAACTACAATTCTTTTGGTGTAAACCTGCTACCAATAACTCTTGCTTTAGTCAGGTTTATTCAATTTTGTTTCTATGGCAATATTTAAAATGGATTGGGGCCCTGACGGGTTGTTGACGAAGAGGGGATTGCTGAAAAGCCATTAACAAACCGGTGATAGTTGGCTACTAATCACCGCTTGTTGTGTATGTTTGCACACGGCCCGTAACCGAAAGAGGTTTAGAAAACACTTTTAAATTCAACACAAATCTTATTTAAGGACGAGGAGAGAAATTATCCTACGCTGTGTAATTTAGATAAGCAGTGTTCTCGCACACGTTATGATTATGAATAGAAACACGTGCACAAACACATTGATTTACCTGGAAGTTAACATAGTGGAATAGAACATGCAGTCTTCCTGCCAAATGTTGCTTTTATTATCCTTACTTTTATAATCCTTTAGCTTTTATAAAGACTGACCTACCTATCATTCCTCGTAGCAAAGAAAGCTGAAATGTAACACAACTATTATTAACTGGTCAACAAAGTCGTGGACATGCCTAAATGTTAGCAAAGTTTTGGTTAATACGCTTCTGTTTGTAATTAAACGTAAATGAACGTACGAGGAACTGAAGCGATCCTAATTGTCACAAAAATATGGATTCAATCTACGCGATTACCTTCAAATACAAACCTGGTTTGACTAGAAGATAAATACAACAACAACATATGTATTTGACGGTAGAAATACTTTTAATGACAGTCAGTGATATACACAAAAATTTGAAGATTTAACAAGAGTGGGTAAAATACACATTTACATCAATAGAAGTAACAGCCAGACCTGGATTACATTGGAGGTGCTTAATAAATATTAAAGATGATTTCATTAGCGCCCTCAAAAAAACACCTCACTTTGAACTAGAAGGTGTGACATAAAAACCAAAGTCAGAAGCTTAAAACACGACATTAAAGAGGTGATCATAGTAAGGCTGGATATTGTTGATAGAGGGAACTCAGCCAATTCCTTCCGACCTAATACTCTGTGGGTGCCATTGTAACTTTATTAGAAATATAATCCATCGTCATATCGCCAGACTGAGCGTTTTATTTGAGTAACAATATGGCGCCCTCTTGGTCAGGGTCTTTTTACAGAGTGGTTAGCTCAGAAAAAGGGGCATTAAATCTTGATTGTCAGACATTCACAAGAGAGGTGCTGGAAATAAATGTACATGCTGTGTATTTTATTCAATCTTTAAATAGATCTCTATGGCTCAAAAAGCCAGAAACATATTTCGAAACAATATAAATGGCAATTTTATTGAAAGTTGGAAAGATCATAGTTTAGTTACGATCCACCAAGACCTTCACCCGTCCATACAAGTGATTTATTTCGTTTTGTGTGCTGGCATACTAAGATAAGAAGATAAATGTTATTGTTTTTCTGTGTACAATTTTTTGTAAAATGAGTTGGAAAGAAAGCACAACCCTGTCTAATACCACAAGGCCGGGAAATGCTTGCAAGTATAAAATGATTTGAAGTAGGGACTATATAACTCCTCTCTAAATCTACATTTGAACAATACAATGGAATGGGTAATTATTATATAATTTCTTGCACAATCATTCTGTTGCTCGATTTTTCGGGCAGAGTTATTATGATTTGGATATCAATGTCTTTCCCGCATCCAACAAAATCAAAAGGTACCTGATTAACACTAGACTCTTCTTGGCTAACCGTTTCAGGCTTTCGTTTTTTTGATTTTCAATATGAGACTGACATTGCTCGTTTTAAAAAAGTAACAACACAAAATGAAAGCGATAACAATGCATACAGACATAGAATCCCACGATCCCCAAAAACTTTAACATCAGGGATAGTTTAGAAAACCTACGATATTGTGCATACAGTGTAACTTTACTTCACTATTTATCAATCACAAAATCTTCAATATTTACAGATTCCTAGATTAAAAAGTTACAAAACAAAAAAAAAAATAATGTAATACTATAAAGCAAATCAATCACTTAATATGAAACATAATATTAAAAATCAATCAGAATTTAAAAACGCATCACATACAATATATTTAGATATGTGTTTATCTTAGAATTGCACTCTGGGGCTAAAACTATGGTAAAGCAATCTAAGTAGCATATAAAGAACAGAACAGAAAGTTTATAACGGCGGGCGGTTTGAACTTCAATGGTCGGGGCCATAGAGTTTTTATGAATAGGAGTAGCAAGCGGATCATACACGATAACGTTGTTTACCGTTTGTTTATAATAACTCTCTAACAGGACATTTAAAATACAAACTGGTCCCCATAATAACCCAGCTGTTCTTTGTATACTACTTATTTAAACTGTTATAATGTTTAATTTACAACTTGTGAAATTAAATTAAAGTCAGCTTAACAGTGCTATGCTAGTGAAAGGAAAGTTTAGTGTAAAATACTCAAAATAATATGTAGAAAAAAGAAAATGGAACAAACTAGAACGTCTGGTATCGTAAAATTTGTGTTAAAATATAATAACCTTCCAACACTCTATCACAGGTCAAATCTAAGCTACATTAACAAGTCTTGATTTACAGTAGATGATAAAAGTAATACATAACCATATAGACATATCAATCAAGACGATTTATTGCACAAGCGCATAATATAAGTGATAAATGTGTGAAGTGCAGTGATGTGAAATGTAAAACGTGAGTTGAATTGACTTGAGACTTTAAAACACGATTCCGAAAAAAATGTGGTCAATCTAAGCTGATAAGTCGCTGTTATTTGAAAATAGTGTTTCTAAACATTATCCATGTCTGCTCAAATGATTCTTCAAATGTTATTCTGTGTAGCTTATGTGATTTCTCAAGAATTATACTGGTCAGTTCTTGTAGTTACACAAACATATTGCTCTACAGTTCGAGCGGCTTCATAAACACTGTGATCAGAATTTCACGTGGTTACCCAAACATTGCGAACTGTAGTTCTATTTATAAATGATTTTGAGATGATTGTAGCCAAAAATGTGCGATGGGAAATTCACATACAGCTTTAAACGGCTATTAAACTGCTTATTATGTTCTTAGTAAACTTTGTATTGCCATTGGGCTTGTTCGCCAGGTTAATTCACTTACAGTTATCACAGCTATATTTGGAGTTATATATCTAAATCAAAACAAATCACCCATTTATTCAGTTTTCTCGATTCGATGTTTAACAATACAATTTAGATTTACAGGTAAAATTACGTTGTAATTTAAGTAAAAATGAAGAAGAACAGTACATTTTGAGAAAATATTTCTTACACATTTTAATTCAGTTGGCCAATAATATATTTTAAATTATTCCAAAGTAGCGAAAGAGCTCTATATAAATGTACCCATCTAAGTAACGCTTTTATCATGTTTCTGATGGTTCACCAGGCTCTGTTTAAACAAGAATTTTACATTCAGTAAATTAATCCCTTATGTCAATACTATGTTCAATGCTGACTGGTAACATCCCATAAAGTAGATTGTTTCCTGTTCTATGAATAACACAACATATTACTCACATCTAAATAATAATTCCGACTGCCATATCGTTTAAAACATTTTTGCTCATTTTGGTGGCAAGCTAAATTATTCCGTATACAATTATTTGATGTTTTAGTCTAAATCTTTTTATTGATTTATTTTGGAAACCAAGTCTTGAGACTGTTCTGGAATAAAGACATATGGCAAATAATAAAACCACGAGGGTCCATCTTGGGATTTATATGTGTATTATTTCAGAATGTTATTTTTTTGTATCGAAGTATTACCCTTCTTATTTATGTGTGTGTGCTGTGGAAATGCATACAATTGTAAGTGAAATTACAGTTGACCATGCAGTGATACAAAGCTCTAGTATTTATCATAATAAAAATTGCAAGCGAGGAATATTAAGAGAGCCCTGATGCTCAGCCTTTCATACGAATGAATAGAGAATTTTATCGCTTCACATTTGCATAACAATCAGCGTTAAACGACTAGCCAACAATCATCAAACCCTTTTATTCGAGAAGATTTATCTCCCCTTCAACACAGCGCCACCTTTGTCTATGACCTAGTCAGAAATTTGAGTTATAACATTGTTCAGATCTGAACAAGGCTTTCACAGACAAAATGGCGTCTGTAACATGGCGGTGTGATGTGAAATAGATAAAAATATATTATGTTTATTTACATGTAAATGTTTTTTTTATATACAGCGAATGGAACTTTGATATCTCAATAAGGGTATAATTGTCATTCGTAAGTCTATATTTAATATTTTAAAGTGGAGTGCAAATAGAATTGTATTTCATCCTGTAGTAAGAATACCTTTCGATACGAACATGATAATCATCACCTTTTTCTTACTGCATTTGTCTTTCTTTTATTAAATATTGACCGTTATCTAAAGGAGAACGCGAATTACCTCACTACGGCCATCCAGCTCGTTCAAATCGTTATGTTTGCAGATGGAGGAAAAATATCCACTATAGGAAAAATCACGAGAAAACAATCGACTAGGTGGAATAAAACAAAGACTGTATGTTAGTATGTAAAGGTAAGTAACACAGTTAATAGAACTTGCCTTTTGGAATATGCAGACATGCTAAAACAGTTCTCATTTTTGGGATCACAAGTATTACAAAGGCATTGTGTAGTGAAACGTGAAATGTTAAAGACAACTTTGGAACTAAAAGAGGAGTTGATTATTTTTTGTTAATAGAAGGCTATAATGTAGACGATAACAAGAGATCTAGTCGATACTAATTCACTAGGTAATTCTAGGTCCCCATGTAGGTTACGCCTTTATTTGGTTGTTTTTGATGTGGGATATCTTGCTGCCAACTATTAACTTCATCCTTATATTGTCGACTAAATACTGGTAACATTTTGAATTACCTCCCTTTAAACATTTGCTTCTAGAAAATAGTTTCTAGTAACCCCTTCTAGAGTAACTGTATCAAAGCATAATTATGTGACATGCTCTTTTGTGGCTTTGGAGAAATGTTAATATAATAGTATATAAATTCCAAAAGTTGAGGGTTAAAGGTACTTGTTTCGTGCTAAATGTCTAGTAAACATTTTATTTGAAGAGGATCTAGATAACATCTGGCGAGGGTCTATCAATACATTTCATCAATGACAATCGTTGTTATATTTAAACAGCTGTTGCGCTCTGTCCCCCATTTACCAGGCTGCTATGGCAACTCGGACCTCTGGTATCAGAACACTTCACTACATCCCCATAGCAAATGAAGGGAAAACAGGAATATTAACTATAATGTGAATCCGACCCCATCTACGTTCACAGTCTCTCTTATTACTCCGCCATACTCCAACCACAAATAACTTAGTCTAATCCACAAGCATAACCCGAGAACGGGCGAAACATCTAGATGGTGTACACAATTTTCAAACATCCAAGTTGAACTTATCGCTGTATATGAAGCTCAGATTTGCAACTTCATGAAACAGTTGTTTTGAACAAGACAGACGAAAACATTCATTGAATGCATTCCACTTGCCAGGGTTTATGTGAATGTGCAAACCCGATTTCACCCAAAGTCGAACTGTCTTTATTCTTTTTTCAAGTCGGACGCCAATTGGTCATTGGATTGTTGCGAATATGTTATGGGTCCAGTGCTATCACTTTCTTTCCATGACCATGACTGTATTTCTACAACAAACACAGACCATTGATCGAAACGTTTTCATTCATCCCTAAATATCACGACGGTAAATTCCCTCCGAGACCATCACTTTGTTACCTTGGATCTCATAACTGTCTTTAACATGACTTCCATTGATATTTTGTCATTTTGGTCAGGAACAATCCTTTGTGTCCAAAACTAGGCTGAGCATTAATTGACTGCTTTCACTTCACTAGGATTCTGTTGAGGAAGACTTGGTGAGCTATCAAAACACCGTAAGAGTTATCCCAATTAGACGTATGTCACGGGGATCTTTGAATTGAAGACACTCGCCTTGAACACATTTCAAGTGAATGTCAGCTCAATTACTTCAACCATCTAGACTTGTGTCTAATCTGAGTTTTTCAGGGTAAAGTACATTCAATTGATACTCCTTTAACGGTGTTATAAGGTGGATATTTTAACCATATTAGGGTGTTGGGAATGTGGGAGGAGGGCGGTGCTAGGGCCAGGGGTACACATCGGTTCTGTCTCACATGTTGAACTGGCGTCCGGCTGAGTCACAATAGCAGTCGTGACCGTCTGTGTGTTGTTTGAAGTCGGGTTACAGGGGAAAGTGTTGAGGCTGGACCGAGACGATCGGTTGTTTGCGGGGGTTCTAATCTGAATGTCGTTCAATTCTTCTTGTTCGGATTCCTGTCCTGATGATCGAGTCTGAAATGACAACACAATATCACAGTAAATGAGTCAGAGGTCAAAGTTTCCACCACATATATCATTAATAATACATTATATTATAGTTTGTTTGGTGACTTTAATTAACCATTTACTGTATTTGGGAAACTGTGTTTTGGGAAACAACTCTCCTAGTTAGAACAGATCCTTTGTTAGTTTGATTTTGTGTACAAAAATGGTAACTTGATTTCCGTTACACTTGTTAAAAATGCCAAGATATTAAGCTGTTTGGTGTGTAGTTTCAATAAAGTAGAAGAAATAACCTTAGATACACCGCTAACCAAAAACTCTATATAAAGGATTTTTATGCCAAAAATGGCGAAATGGTAACATTAATATTTTTACAAGCACCATTCGGAGCCATGTCCCCCACCATAAGGTTTTCACCTTAATAGTAAGTCAGCCTTCTTTCCACCTTCGCCAAAATGTTATGAAATTGGCATGTTAATGTGTCGATTCTAATTGTTGACATTTGAAAACAGCAAATGTGATTTTACTTCTAGGGATTTCTGTGCTTGATCTCTTTATGATTATTTTTTTTCAAAATTGGTTGAGCAATAAAGGCAAGAAAGTGTCAATATAACTTCTACTTATTGTAAGAGTGTCCTTGGACCTAGGTGAGTAAAACGTTAACTTATTCTTTATTCAAAGGGTTCCAGTGCTTGATCAACATATGAAGTCTCCTCAAAATAGGTTTAAAAAATATGAAGGCTAGAGAGTGATGACAAGACAATGTTAACAAAATATCTCGTTATAGTAGGTGCCATTAATATTTGACTAAAACATGAAATGAACTTCTTTAAGGGGATCTTAGGGCTGTATCATTGTTTGAAGTTACACGTACGTTAAAAACTGCAATGGCGAACATATTGTAGCCATGAATTTGGTGGAATGCAATCGCATCCGCCATCTTTACCTGAACAAGCTACAGTTTAAGTTTGAACTTAATTGGTGACTACGTTTTAAAGTAAACGTGTTCACAAGACAAACAGGATAATATCCCATAAAAAACTTTAACAGCGGTCATATTGTTTGCCAAGAATTTTGTGAAATGCAATCCCATCCGCCGTCTTGACCTAAAAAAGTACATTCTAAGTTTGAACTTAACTAGTGAATTTGTTTTTAAAGTTAATGTGTTCACAGCACATTCATGAGAATACCACGTAAAAACTGTAATGGCGCCCATATTTTTGCCACGAATTTATAGGAATGCGATTCCATCCGCCGTATTGACATAAAAAAATCCACATTCCAAGTCTGAAGCCAAATGCTGAGTTTGTTAATTATTTTTGTTAAAGTTTTTTTCAAAACATATAAAAATGAATACCACATTAAGTCTGTAATGGCGTCCATATTGTTAACATGAACTTGGTGGAATGCAATCCCATCCGCTATCTTGACCTGAAAAAGCTACATTCTAAGTTTGAAGATTATTGGAGAATTCGTTTAAAAGTGTTCACAATTACGAGAGAAGATCTAAAAAATAAAGGTAATGGCGGCCATATTGTTAAAATGAATTTGGTGAAAAGCAATCCCATCCGCTGTCTTGACATGGAAAAGCCATATTCCAAATTTGGAGTCAATCGGTGAATTTTTTCTAAAGTTATCGTGTTCACAGGCTATGCGAGATGGACAGACGGGGCGGACGGACATCCGGATGGACGGACAGGCGGACGGGTTGACAGACGGGCGGACGACTAGCATTTCCAATAATATTCCCCTCACACTAAAGTGGTGGGGGGCAAAAAATATTTTATGTAATTTATATATACGTCCAACTTGGTGTTAGTTTAAAGTATAACGATCGGAACGATAATGATTGTAATGATTATACTTGAGAGGCCGACATATTGTCTAAAATCTGCAAAATTGATATAAAATCTAAAACCGTTAATCGTCGCATAACATTCTAAGGAATAATCATTCCAATTTTCTTGAGATTTACACGAGAAATATTGTTTCTATTTTTTAGAAATATTGTCACACGCGAAGAATAAACACGACAAGCATAAACAACAACAAGATCATAAAGTGTTAGCGACCCGTTCAGGGAACAACAGTTAATACCAACTGGAACAAGAATGCAAAACAATTAATTGGCGCATAATAAAACAGATCAAATAACAAAAATGTAACTCCGAAAATATTCATCTTGTTATCCAATATTTCGATTTTTACCTGCGGCGAAGCTAAGCAGGTCTATGAGAGCTTCGCGTTAAGGTGGTGGTGGTGGTGGTGGTG
>JAVFBY010064012.1:0-12605 GCA_034781015.1 Tonicella lineata
TATGACTATCGATAGTTTACTATCGGAGCCTTGACTATCGCGATAAGTCGATATTTCGATGCATCGTTACAGCCCTAGAAAATGACAATGTTGAAATGCAAATTAGTTCACTTCTTTCGGAGGGATGTTTGGGTTTTTTATGTTGGACTTTGAATACAATATTGAAGATAGATTTTTTAAAATTAAATATTGGGTTAGGATTTCAAATTTTAAACTCTTGCACCAATCGGTGAAGGTTTTGTAAACCTTATATATATATATTGAATTTATATATGTATACAATTAATGTATATTATTATATCCATATTCTGTCCAAATTGTAGAGGCTAGACTATGGATTAACTGGTCGTGACTAGTTTTTTAATTCTGCCAAATGGGAATAATCCAATTTGACAAGCTTAAGCGCCGTGTTTTAACAAGATTATTAAACTAATTTTTACCAGCAGTATCTAAAACTGATCATCTGGATATATGAGAACAGGGGGTAAGGCAGGGACACACGGGTCGAATTTTGTTCGCTCATTGGAGCGAATTTGTACGCTGGCGATTAAAAATTGCCGCCAATTTTGAGACAGACAGGGTATTTTTCCGTCGACCAAGCTAATATCACGTGTCAGATACAAGCGAATTTTATTCGCTTGTAAAATACGCTGCGGCCGGTTCGGACACACGGAGCGTATTTCTTAGCGTCTAAAATACATCCGGAGAAAAACACAAAATTATAAAACACAATTAACGAAAAGGTACCTTGTAATAAAATACATTTTGACCACCTCCTTTTAACTATTTAAAACGTAACAAACTAGTTTTAATTTAAAAAAAAACAACCCATTGAATTGCAATATATATAGCGCGTTTGTTTTTAAGAAATTCTCCTCCAGTTAAATAATTAAATAATAAACCCTTGAACTTAAAAGACAAGTCCTTGAGTTACTCCTTGCATTATGAGATATTATTAATTGTAATATCCGAATAAGATTCAGAATGTGACACCAGTGCCTTTATCAGTGTAAAAAAAACACACACTTTTTACTTTAAATATTATTTGATGCGCGTTTTTCAAATCAGATAAAACGTACGAGAATGTTTAAAAGCGCGTGATTTAAATTTAATCCCGCCATTGATATGTATGCATTACGCTTTATTCCTTCCTTATTATATATTTATTAGAAATAACTAAAAAGGTAAAAATCCCCTTAAACCTAAGAATATTTTAACACAAATTGTCCAAACGGAATTGCCGAATGGATATTCAGAAAAGGAACCAGACAAAATATCCAAGGTACACAAAAAAATATAGGTCAAAAAGCACAATGCAGGACAAACAATCCAACTCATATATTTATCTATAAATACACATGCTATTTTCTTGCAAATAATATTCTCATCCATCGGTTTAAATTGTCATAGAAGGATTTAGATCTTCTTCGGACACACCTGACAAATGATGCAAGTGAGCTTCCACAGAAAACATATCGAATGAGAAACGATTAATGGCCTCTTATAGAAGAACAGCTGAATAATCTTTTGATTTTGACAATGATCATAAGATTTAAAAAGAAGATTCTCCGAGGCATTGGACAAAACATCCGTATTCATAATTAAAACCTAAAAAAATGGACAATATATAGGACAATATTGAGTTAATAATTAGGTTATTTTAGCGCTTATGTACGCACTTAAAATGTACATTTGAACGTATTAAAAAGAAGTTAAAGAAAGAGATAAAATTACATCTATTTTTCATTATTAATCTCAAACAATTTTGTTACACGAAATATCACAACAAATAGTAAACTTGGGATTATTGTCCAGTGGGCTTTTTGTCCTAGGACCTCTTATCTACTGTGCCTATATATAATGTCCCACACAGATATAGAAACGCTGCGCTGCTTTGATGCCCAATAGACTACCCTTTGTGGGGCTCTTTTGGGGAATCAGGTGTAAATGCAAAACTGATTGACAACCACAAGAACCAAAGCTCATTAAAAAGTATATGTCGCTTGCCCCCCGGCATTAATCATAGACAGGACACGATTTCCTGTTACTGTTATACTCGTGCTTGTTTAATAGAGTTTCAATTTTCTTGCCCTGAAATACAATAAAATTTAATTATTTCTAAGGCATATATCAAATCCAACAGCCCAAGTCTGGTCACCCGGATGTATAGTCTCCATGCATTCAGAATTTAAAACCAATGTTTTATGAAACCCTGCTCAAAATACCGTTATGTGCTCTTTTAAGGGACTTTATACTTTACTAGAAAAAAGTTTTAATCTGTTGGGATGCTCGACTCTATTTGTGGCACTCTGTGTGTAATATGACCAGTGTAAATACAGAAACTGATTACAAACACCTACAATGACGAGAGCATTTGATTAAAATCTTGTCATAAAGAGGTCCCATTTTATGTAGTGATATACGTCAAATTGATGAAAATTGTGCGGTCGTCGTCCGTGGAATTAAAGGTGTAAAAATAGGCACGACCTATATTGAATCAGACATCTTTAATTAAAAATATTTCATTAAAGAATTGTCTTACGAATTTGATATGGTCATTTGCAAACCGGAAGGAAAATGTTTGCATGTGTGCAGGGTGTGCTAAATAAAAATCATTAATCCTTCCTGCAGGGAGCAGGTGCATGCAAGGTCTTCCAAGAGAGGTGTATATGTTTTAATGAACTTTGATCCCTGTAGTTGTTTATATAAATCAGCTTCTGTGATTACACCCAGTTACCCAAAGAGCACCACAATGGGTGTTGGGCATCGTGCCCGCGTGGGGTTTCCTTATATCCGTTCTGCAATTCCTTTATAGACAGCTTTGTGTGGTTTATGTTAAAATGTTGCAAACACGAAACAAAACCTTTTTTGCTGTTTCTTGTAATAAATAGCCACTTAAGGAGCAATTTGATGTACACATCAAAGGCAGGATTTAATTTAAATCACGTTATCAAATATTCTGTTAAATCTTATCTGTTTTATCTTAAAAAAAACCCAAACATTTAACGGTAAAATAAAGCTGCAGTGTTTGTATAAAAACAATGTGGTAAATTATGAATTTAAATAACCTATAGCGTAACGAAGCGATAACCAATGGTCTAACCTCTACATTTTAAATGCAATATGTCCATGTAACGGTACAGCAAAGGAGTGGAATAACAAATAAGAAAGAAAAAAAGATATAATTAGTGTGAGCAAGTAAAGAAAATCTTAATATTTATAATCCCAAATCAATATTTTATTAAAACCTATTTCTTCCATCAGAGACACATTTTGTTTACTTTTCGGCGGGTCTCTTTAAGGTACAATTAACAACAAATAAATACACATCTTAAAGACCAAATTCCGTTGCCAAGACAGGGCCTCAAGAGATAACCATGACCTCAAATTAAATTAAAAGTGGATATTGTTATTTTAAAAATATATATCTATAAATTATATTATTGAAGAAATTGATCTTCTTTCAAGCTTAAAACTGTTAATTTTTAGATAAAATCTATTTAAAATGAACCAAAAATAAACAAAACAATGTCGCGGCATAAATAATGAATGCAGTAAGACAAATTCATCACAAGACGTGTATGTCTAACAACAGTGTCTGCACGATGCCGTCAGTTATAAACAAATAATTGTTTGTTGAAACACTTTTACAAAACCAAATGATGGATGATAGTACTAGGGTCATTGTTCTTGCGGCAAAGGTTTTTCCACTTGCTTACTTGGCCATGTATCACGGCGTTCTTTTCCGGTTTCTTTGAACAAGACTGATAGCTAGGTTGAAACATCAAGGATTACACAAACATAATCATAATTGTTATTTAAATTTCAATAAGACACATTCAATGAGATGTACAATAAACTGCATTGTAACATTTAAAAAGCAACACTTGACCTAACTTTAACTATGAAACAAATTTTGAAATTACTTAAACTGACATATATTATGCAATAACACAGTACACAGAAAAATAACAGGAGTAACACGTCATTACAATTCTTATGAAATTAACATTTAAAAAAAAAACGAAAATAGGTGTATTTTAAGGATACTTGTTGTATACAATGTACAGATACATCTTGAATTGTGCAAACCACATGCATGCATTTTATGCTATCAAGAATTAAAACTTTAATAAATGTGAAAAACACGGAGTTGATAACCGAGCAATGCATTTTTGCAATTCTGATTTAAAAACAAAATATAGTGCTATTTTTGTGTATGAATCGGAAATGCAAATTCGATTCGGACAACATTTCCGGATGTATACTGTCTGTATCCAAAGAGGCGCGAGGTTAGCAGGGGGTGTTATTCATACGGAATATCTGTTTTAACAAAATTAAGTTACTTGCTTGAAAATCCGTTTCTGTGTGTATATATAGTGTATACTATGCTGCCCACAGAGTTTATTGGGCATCAGCACAATGTGGGTGTTCTCTATATTCCTTGTACAATCTATATTTAGACAATTCGGTGTGATTCCTGTTAATACAGTTTAACCAAAGCCGAATTAAAACGTTCAGGTTGTTTGAGATCCATTATGTAGCTACTTAGGAAGCAATTAAAACTAGATCAAAGGAGGTTATTATTAAACCTGGTCCAGGTGGCTAGCAGTACGAGAGTTTCGAGTTCTGACGTGACGACATCAGAGTGATGGCCCTTTGCTGGATGATCTTCCCACTTTACGGCAAAGAGGGACCAATTTACTATTTTTAACATATTCTAAAACCTTCAATATTGTATATGCCAACCATGCATGTTTAAAAATTGTTAGTAAGTTTATTTAAAGAGTAATAAGTAAAGAGTATGCCACATCCTTGTTCCCAGTTTTATTGTGCAATGTTTCGTCTCCAAAATGACATCTCTTCATGGAGTAACTATGGCGCTTTGGCTTATTAAGACAACAGAGTATACCTCTGTTCCTAGTGGACCAGCATTGAGTTGTGATTTGACAACTTTGAAAGACAGAAATTGTTTATTAAAAACAACATTATTAATTAATAAAAAATGTTCTTTTAAAGAAGAAAAAAGAAGCAATGTTTATAAATGCGCCTAAACTAAAAATATTATTTTGTACAACATCAAATGAACAGAAAAATATTTTTTATAAGTTCATATAAAAACAACAAGAAACAAAATAAAGCAATTATTATTTTTGTTAGGCAATCGTTTTTGATCAAACAAGGACATGCCGTGAATTTCCAAAACCAATATTTCCTAAACTCATCATGATTTCAAATGCTGTCCGATGAGTTATCGTGGGCGGAAAGTCAATTGAAAAATACGCTAAAAATACACCAAAGAAGGGTTTTATTTTTAATAAATAATGCCTGTCTGACTCAGGTGTCAAGATTATCCCCCCATTAATGTGGTCACCAAACATCCGTTTTGCTTTTTTAATCTTTTTACACCTGTATACTGTATTTATTTGTTTATTCACCATAAATAATAATCAATTGTTGTAATAATGATTGGCCGGAATAAAGTATATCAGACTTGTTCTATGCCATACAAATACGAATATGTTCAAAGTATAATATTATTAGGTGAAAAAAATAAGAAATTAAATTTGGAAGACGGATGTGACGAATGACTCAAATGCAGAATGTATAAAAGCCAACGATCGAGGCGAAAGGTTGCATGGAACTTGTTTAATCACTTTTGCGTTTTCAGGTTAATGTTTTAAACATTTCATTGTGTATCCCAGCAAACACTTCCGGTGAAAGTCTGCAACACTAATAGCTAGGTGTGAAACACTAACGATTACACAAACAACAACACTATTGGTAGTTTAATTTCAATAAAACACATTTAACTCACCACATCTCTACGGAAGTATATTGTAAGATAATTAGTGGAACAAATGTTAGAAAGTGGTAATTTTATGAGGTTCAACGACATTGCACATGTTAAAGAGATGAAAAATAACATGATTATTATTATTGACTTACAAAGGGCCAAACTTATAATATCCATTAATTGTAATTAGCACTTAATTATTAGTTTATCCTATAACATTTGACATTGACAAACTGTACATAATAAAAATCAATATGAAAATCGCTTTGACGCTTCACTTTAAATAAGCGTTTTTAGTTTCAGTACAGTACTCTAGTTATACCCCGTATATAGTTCATTTGGTATCATCCTGTATGGTAAATAATTAACAGTATCCTAAATATAATCATGGTAAAAGTTGCAATAACTATGAACTGTCAAAAGTATATACTACGATCTATAGCTGCATTTAAAAAAAGTAATTGAGCGAGTGATTCTCAAATGCAAGTAATAAAAGTAAAATTATTAAATGAAATTAATATTTTGCCTTTATGATGGTCTCATTTATTTTGGAACAGAAAAAAAATGAATCGTTAAATCTCATGTTGTGGTTTTTTTTTAACGTTTTGTTTTAAAGTTTGCCATAAATAATAATTCACTTGAATTTTAGATATGTTAATGTTGTATTACATCGTAAAGCTTGAATTACTAGTGTTAACGTATAAAAGTGTTAAATATGGTAATCTGACAATGTGTGTATGTTTTCCACTGGTCTGTTCTTTTATCATGCTCATAATCTTTAGCTCATTTCTTTTTTGATTAGATATATGAATTCGATATGGCAAATTTTAACTTTAAAATGGTTGCAACCAAGGATGTGTGAGATATAAATCTGTATAATGTTTTCTGTAAAGAGAGGAGAAGGAGGGGATACATGGGTGTTAGGGTGATGGTGGTTGGGGCCCAAGCGGAATCTGTTTTAATGAACTTTTAATATCAGCTTACACAATATGCACCCGGTTACCCACATAGCTCCACGAAGGGTATTGGGCACCAGAGGTACTGCAAATTGAAATGAATACCATTGTATTAGTTTTTGCATAGTCATCTATCTTAAACAACTTTGAACTATGTCCGTATTTTATCTTTAATTGCTTCCCAAGAAGCTAAATATCTCACATAAAGACTTTCGGGGATAAGGGTTAAGTTGTATCCAGAATATCCTGCGTTACTTATATATTTTTGCTTATGCTCAGAAAACAAGTCTGTATGTATAATAAATAATTCAAGAAACAATATTCTAAAGACATGTGAAATGCGATCTACTGCGTAGCAACCATAAAGGTTAAAAATGTCGTTGTTATGCATGTATATGCCAAAGTCATTTTTTTTTATTTTGTTAGATAAGCTCTTGAACAAAGAATGATACTTTTGAGATACTTCCATAGATAGGATGCCATTCCTCCGGTGAATGGTTGGGGTCTCTTTGAGTAGCCCAGTCGGTATAGTCTAGCATTTGATCTAACATGCAGCTATAGCCAAATGTCCCGAATCTCACTCCTGAGTGTGGCCTCCAATATTGCATAAGTCATGCAGGTAGAAACTCTTTAAGATTGAACGAGTCATTAAGAGGCTCTGATCCTCCAGGACCATATTTTGATAAACGTATTCTGTTTTCACATATACTTTTCGCCAAACAACTCATGTCCTCCCGTATAATTCCCGTTAACGATTTTTGCCTCTGAAAACTAGATGGTTTTAGGCGACATGTCTGACTGAACTTTGGTGAACGGACCTGGCGCGGAATATGACAGGCTAATAAGGCTTTTGTTGTCTACGTTTAATTATTAACGGTTATTAAGAAACGATGAATTATGAAAAAAATTGAATAACAAAAAGGAAAACAACATACATTACACACATACAGAGCATGCACAGACCGAACAAAAACTACAAAAAGTCATACAAAGCGGACCGTTGAAAGGCAAGATTCCATGATTCATTGACGGGATTGGATTTATAAAACGCAAGCGTACGACTATAATTTCATCCTTTAAAGAAATAATACGGAAAAAAAGATAAACTAGAGCGGCGAAAAATAGATATGTCAGCCAGAAAATGTAAATTGTGTTGTTTCATTATAATTCATTCACAGAATTGATAAGCTATTTTATTTACACAGTTTTTATTTTATAATCTGGTTAGTTCACTGCGCTTAATCTTATACAATTGTATTACTCTTGTTTGAGTTCAGAAGGCATGATCTATAAGCTTGTTAGAACTGGTGTACGAGTTAATCCATAGCCTAGCCTCTACTTTACGTATTCTATATCGTAAGGCATTCCAAAAAACGAAAAGTTCAAATAGCTGATCAGACAGAGAAGTGCGTAGAAGTAAGTCATCAGAACACATATCAAGCTGACAAAATATTCTAAAATCGATGGCACGTATAGACCCTCCCCCCTCCTCCACACACTAATTGTAAATATTCTATATGTGTGAGCGAAAACTATAGATACATGATAATTGGAATTAGTTTAGATGCAGAGCAGCATAAACATAAAGACCAAAGGCACACTCTATATATATATGAAAGGCCTAATTACATTCCATCGGATCGTCAGACGAAATATATCCCCTTGCCGTCAGTTTTACTCTTACAAGGTTTTGTCTTAAACTGGCATCAGCCAAGGAGTATTTAGTTTTGACGGTTGGTTTATTTAAGGTAACAGAGTTTAGACTGAATCTCTGCATCGTTGGTGAGCAACATTGGAGCGGTATTTGACACCTGAACCAGACAGATTAATATTTACTAACACCAAGTTGGCATTTTGTGTGTTAAAAAGTTACACGTACATGCATATTTAGTAGATAAACAAACCAACCATCTCAATAAAAAGTCCAACATAATGATGTGAAAACCCCAAAAACTCGATAAATTTGTACTCAACAATTTTGCTTAAAAATAATGCTAATGAATTAACAAAAGGACATTTAATTAACGCAAAAAATCATTTACGGAATTTTTTAAATTTCATACGTGTTTGAAAATGTTGGTTAGCGATTGACTCGGTAACGTTGGACATGTGAAAGAAATACAAATTAACATGATTGTAACTAAAAACTTATTCAATTTACAGCAAAAAAAAGGGATTTATTTTAATTATCACCTTATTGTATTTTGCATCCGTTTAAACATTACATGAAACTAATAAGCTATTTGCATTCGATATGGTTAGTTTAATCGGAAGTAAGATGTATGTATAAAAGGTTGTGCGTGATGGAAATATATATTTCTGCATGCAAGTGCTGGTGGGGTGCGGTACCAAGCCGAACGTTGTTTTAAAATGATTTTTAATCTTTGTGGTTGCTTATTTAATCATTTTCTTTGTTTGCAAAGTATTGTCCATGGAGTGCCTCATAGGGTATTGGGTACCAGAACAACTAGGGGTTCTGTATATCCCTTTTAAAATTCCTTCAGACAATACAATGCAATTATCCAATTTTGTAAATCATAAAGCTGAATTTAAACCGTTCAGGCTGTTTTTAGTAAGCTATATAGCTACTCATAAAGCAATTAACGGTATAGATCACAGACGGGGATTAATTTCAATTTGAAATACCCCATTAAAGCACAGATTCTGTAACAGTTTATCTCGCGAGAAAACAATCGTGCATATTAAATAATATATGAACAAATATGTCATAACCTAGTTTCTATACGAACTTGTCCTCCCAATCCCAAGATTATTAAGATTTTAACAGCGACTTTGTGTGTCTAATGTGGCATAAGTCACGACAAATATAGTTGGCGCATAATTTCCTTAAAACTACAACAGCTGCATTGTGCCTGATGCGTCATATAACAAACTGTCCCTATATGGCACCAATCTATATGATTAAAACCAGAAGCAAATAGTCTCTATATATTTAGTGGCCAACATCAGAACAGTATTGTTTTCTTCTTGAGCCGTTTCATCTCAAATATGTTATAAGTCAAGGAGCAACTCTGGCGCTGCATGTCTTCTTTAAGGGTTCAATGGTTTTAGTATTTGTCTGTGGGCCCACGCATTTAAACGAAGGCTGGGTAGATTATGAAAACAGACACAAACAACAATAAAAGCAACAACAAAAATATCAACAAAATTGACACCAGTAAGTTAATATTTTTGATGAAGTGAATAAGTGGTAATATATACAGTATAATTTCAAATTAAACAGCATATTATGTTAACTATCGCAGGTTGACATTTTCGGAGACACAACTCTGTTGAACGAAGAACAAAAATACAAATAGATAAACAAAAACGGTAAATTAAATATAAATTTATCAAAAAATATATAATATTTTGTTTAATTCTAAATCTGTTATAAATGGTGTTCATAATGTCTTCATTGTGACATTTTCTTGAAAAAATATAATCTGGTTAACTCGCAACGCTTAATCTTATAAAGTTTTATTAATCTTGTTTAGTTTCTAAAGGCATATTCCAAAATCTTGTCAGAACTGGTGTACGAGTTAATCCACAGTCTACCCTCCACTTTCTACGTATAATATCCAAATGAGGCGAGGCCAATTACATTACAAATAAATGATAAGAAACAAAATAATCTAGGATATGTAGAGGCCATAGATATAAAGTTTACAATATGTTTAAAAACGATTGAATTCGAACTCCGGAAAATTTCAATTTCAATACCGATGTTTAATCGGTCGATCACGAAACATTTTAATTTCTTTTAAGCCGGATGCATTAAAAATTCTTCTAAATTGAGGACATTTACAAACAAAGGAAATTAGCACATCGCAATTAGATTGCGTTCCCACGTTGTCATTTTTGACAGTTGTATTTTTGTTACTACTCTTAGTCTCTATATAGAAGCAGTGAGTTTAGGGTGATCATCTCTTTGTCGACCACTTTATATTCAGACGACCTTTCGTCTGCAAAATGGCATCCGTCAAGGAGTATCTCTGGCGCACGACTTCTTTGTGCAGGGAGGCAATCTTTGACCAACATTGGGGCGCGATTTGGCACCCGACCCAGACAGATTGCTTCATTTAGACAATCTGTATCACTGGCGAATGTGCAATAGCACAGCCAATAGTCTCAATATATATTAAAGCACCAAAGTTTATTAAAATTGTTAAACATGAATATTGTTAATATATTAAAAAAAAACCATTATGTTTAAACTGACATGTGAATTCAGGTGCATGTATGTTGCAAGAATCAAGATGAATGCACTAACCTAGACTGCTCACTTTATTCTTCGGAATAAGAAACCCATTAATTTCAATTAAGTGTATTTAAGTTAATACTTGATTTGTGTATCATTTACATTATCTATATTTATTTACATAGTATTGATCTGTATTTGTAATGTATATTTATTGTGGCTAAATTCTCGTGTATGATCTCCTCCCTACTCTTTTAACACGTCCATTCAGGCATTTATGACATAACACTCCTTCTTATAGTTAAATATATGTTTTGTCATTGTGTATAGCCAATATAAAACTTATCTGGTATAAGTTATATTATTAGTACAAGTCAGCTCAATGTCAAGTTTTGGGGCGAATAAACCTACATTACAATTGGTTTGCAGGCCCCATTCAAATTTAATTTTTGTTCTGTTCTGTGCCATTTACAGAAAATATAGATATCGGTACTAGGCCTGTTTCTAATATATATGCTTATCCCTGGAATTAGGTCAATAAAGCCGTACTTATATATACAATTACCTTTTTTATTTCTTTATATGTAGCATACCAAGTTCAGAAGAAAAGGCTTAAGAAAGTAAGAGCACGGATCCAATATACTACTGTATTTGAAGGAACGTTGTTTTTTCAAAACCGTATATGCAGTTTCATAAAACGTACTAAAGGGGTTTTTGATATAGAATCTCTGATCCATTGTGGCCATCATATTTTCAATAATTAAAATGTTTAAGACGTTGAATCTTGTGAACATTAACATAAATTCTACATAGCCGTCTTCGAGGGAATCAAGCATGTATTTAGGTCATTGTATGTGTTAAAATAAATTGCTTTACTTAGCAGTAGAACATAAAGAGTTGTAATTGTGCAAATGTGTGTTATTGATGTGTTGAACTGCATGGATAATTTATTTATATAAGATTCGATACGGACAACATAACCGGATGGGCAATGTTTGTATTCAAGGAGGCGCGAGGTAGGCTTCCGTGATTTTCCAAGTAAAGGGGGGAATTCCAAAAAGAATACCTGTTTTAATGAACTTTAATCTTTGTACTTGTTTACATAATCAGCTTCTGTGTTTGCACCCGGTTGCCCACAGAGCTGCACGAAGGGCGTTGGGCATCTGCAGAGAACGGGGTATCCGCGTATCCTTTCAGCAATGTATGTGGACAATTGTCTTTGATTATTGTTAAATTGTTTTAAACGTAAAATCGGGTTTAGGAATATAACTATACATGACAAATACCATAGAAAAAACATATACAATATTCCCAAGTTTTGGGAAATATTATTAAATTTTCCGTAAATAATAATTCGCTCAATGATTTCAAATAATGGGGCGATTGTTAAATAATCTTACATTAACACCCCGGTTACCCAGAGTTCCATAACGGGCACAAGAGCATGGCGGGGCTTCTGTATATCCCTTTTGCAACGCATTCGGATAATGTAATGTGATTCTTATTGAATTGCTTAAATCTTTAAGAGGAATTTAAAACGTCCAGAGTGTTGCTGGTAAATTATATATATAGCTACTAGGGCTGTAACGATGCATCGAAATATCGACTTATCGCGATAGTAGAGACTCCGATAGTAAACTATCGATAGTCA
>JAVFBY010064123.1:0-12604 GCA_034781015.1 Tonicella lineata
ATTCATACATACTTAATTCAATCATGTTAATGATTTATTGAAGAAGATTTTATCACGTAAAATGTATTTCCATCCAAATACGCCATGAGCCACCCTAAAAATTACTGTTTGGTCAAATAAAATGATTTGATTGAAATATGTGTGAATCAACGTGAGAGAGGCTGGGGAATAGATCAGGTAAACTTACAGAACGAGAAAGCCTTTATTTTGTTCAATTTGGCCGTTGTCTGGAAATGCTATTTCTCGCATATACAAATTGGAAACTCCCGTATAAGTCACACTGTAATCCCTATAATACATTCACATTTAAAAGTTGTATTTTTAAGACGTAGAAACAAAAACTAAAAGCGGACTACCTTATAATTTTATTTCATTTGTTTTTTTTTTCCAGATCACTATCTAAGTTTTGATAACAGATTTAACTAAAAGTGACTGATTGGTTAAATCAACTTTATGATGGGTTGTCATTGTTGTATTGGGTACACAAAATCTTAACAACCTTTGACTTGAATTAAGTCTTTATGCAATGGTGTCAATTTCTCAAGATGGACGACATTGAGTAGTTTTGTCACTCCAAAGACAAAAGAGCTCTCAACTTAGCTCAAGTCACACCTTGGTGATAAAACGTTTGTTAATGCTCAAGTACCTCAAGTAGTATATTTTTTACAACCCTTGTGATTCTAAATCGACACTTTTATTATCACTGAGTCCCAGGTTCAAGTCCAGCAATGTCCAATAATGTTTCGCAATCCTAGTGAATCTTACATTTTTATTTTGAGACTTCGTGTCTCTGGTAACTGCTCACTTAGTAGGTATATGCTAATTTACATGTACGCAATAACAACAAATATAACTTACACCACGTGCTTTCTTTTTGTTTTGTAATAACATGAATAAATGTTCATGAAGAAAAGTTCAAAGTAATTCGTTAAATGTTTTGTATTTTTGTACACAAACTACACTATAAATTGAAAATCCGCAACTTTAGAAAGTTATAATTATTAGCGACATCCAAACTGATAGTTCATATCTGGAATAAAGCTATGATAACTGTGATTATAAAATAATTTATTACAATACATGAATAGTAATACATAAAATCTCAAGCGTTCTATATGAAAGTTTTGGTGAATATATTTAATAAGTAATTCCGTGTTAAAATAAAAGTTTGTTAAGTGTATACGTCGATATTCGATATATATATTTTTTAAATATAACAAGATAAAAAGTCGCATACATAATTCATATGAATATCTGAAGTCTATGAATTTAAAATGTAACTAACGATTGTATAGACTATCAAGTAAATTATTTCACTTTTTCATCATAGATATCTGGAGGTCATTTCGATTCAAGGTTTTTAATTCTTATCAGTAAGACACAATTTAATGAATTTTAACGTTTTACATTTTTACGAATCTGAATCTGAATTTATTTTATTTTCTTTTCAGAAATTTTATTAAAAATTGTTACTAAGTATTTTTAGTCGGCCTCCGTCTGGCATCCGGAGAAAGCTTGATCAGAGTTTAATTGAAAAATGTATTGCTTGGTGTTTTTCCTGTGTCTCGTAAACGCCTTAACTCGTAAAATTAAATAACTGATGGAAATAAATTCGAGGGAAAACAACTTGGGACTTATCTTACAAAGAGTTCGGTAAAGAGCGAAGGGGAGAGAGTAGAGAATAATAGTCCCCCGACGTGAACTGATTGCGGAGTACAAACACTTAGCCCCGTGGAGTGGAGTTAGAAACCCTTGACTGGAAACAAATTGCATGAACTCATAGCGGCCATCAAAGCTGAGCACTAAATTGGCTGGACACCCCAAGCTATGTAACAAGACAATCCGATTTGGTCGTAGCAACTTCAATCAAAAACACTGATCTGCCGATTTGTCAATGATTATATAAGTACAGTGTGCAGACTGAGCCAATATCAGAATCACATTTTGACGTTTCGTCTTGATAAGTTAATATAAATGCGTTTATCTATTTTTTCTTAATTTAGCCACCTATCTATGAGGACTTAGAGACAGCAAGAGAGCAAGTTAAGAGGGTGTCAAATTTGACGTGAATTTACCAGTTGACGTCCAATTCAGCCAATCAGCGTTAACCTTAGCCCCGCCTTCTGGTGACACAGGGCTGTGATTGGCTCATCGCTCTGCCACACGTCGGCTAGATCAAAGCGATCACATGATTTGTGTACCTGAATTACAAGTTTGTAAACAAATGTCTCCTCATTCACATCGACATTTAACGGGTATCTGTGGAGCATCGGACTAGCAAGTCACCAGTGAGAGACAGAGCGAGAAACCAAGGGAAAGAAGGCAGGTTTAGTTTTGTGAAAAGACAGTGTGACTCGCTCTATACGGCCCAGGTGGAAATATCAGAGATCGCTGTTAACCCTGACTTGCCTTACCGTGTTGAATTTCCCCCGTGTAAACCTTCACCACGGATTCCCCGGCCGACTTACTCCTAACTGCCGACATGAAGTCGACCCAGTTAAACATAAACCACTTATTAAGTGCTGTAGATAGTGAAATGACGGTGGGAAGTGAGAAAGGCGATCCCACTGAACGACAACTATCTGTCAAATTAGAAGACAAGGAATTATGGGGAAAGTTTAAGGAGTATACCAATGAGATGATAGTCACAAAAAATGGACGGTAAGTACTTAGTAAGACTTAACGTAAAATTCAGTATTCTTATATTTAATTGTCAACTAACTAGCACAAATCTCCAATTCTGATATTAAAATTCTCGTATTATTTTCACAATTACTTAATTATTATTACATAAACTTTTATATTGAGCTGCCATATTATTTAATTATATAAAATCTGCAAACTCTTAAACATTTGTATTAAATCTTCCTGTGTACTGTATTACGATTTGTACGTATAGGGCTTTCTGCCACAAAATAGGTTGTAATTTATATTAAACATGCCCTGGATTAATATTCGTAAAAAAAAAGTTATATTTTAATAGGGCGTCACTCAATATGCTATTTACCGTATAAAACAGCGCAGCATTAGAGAAAACAAGTTAAAGTTTACCTATATACTGTTAATATGTATCCATTATAATATTAAACAAATGACCGTGATTATGATAAGGCACGTATGCATGCTGTGCTTATTTTTTTCTATAAATATCAAATTGATACTGATGACATGCTATGTGTTATTATAAAGGGCTGTCCACTATTAGATATGTTTGTCAATATATAACATACATTATATGTGTGCAGACAAAATATGTTGGTTTCTTAAATGAGAGTGAAACGACGTAAAATTAAGGGCGTTTTGACATGATGTCGAAAAATGTACCCTTGGTTTCTTCTGAGACAAGTCTTTTTACGTCTTGTGTTGATAAGGTATTACACTAACTATATCTAGTTCCGTAGTACTAGTTGACATATGTAAATTAATGAAAGGGTCGATTAGAAATATATAATATCACAATGGGATTACATATGGCTATAGTGTATGGGATTAAGGCGGACAGACGACCGACAGCCAATGTAACAGCGTAGAGCGACAGCGTGTGGACCCAGACAGCCAACAGGCCTACAGACAGACTACATGCGCTTGTCCTTAGGACAGACACAGATATTGAGTAGCTCTTAGCTAATAGCTACTGTGTCAATGTTATCAATCAACTATTTTATCATAAAACCATGCTTAACGATATCCTTTTGATAAATCCGATATTTTATTAAATTCCTTACGTTTGACGTTACTTTTTAGTACTGCAATAAACAAATGCAACTTTATTTTGCAGGAAGTTCGTTCTAATAACACGAGCTTAAAATGTATTGATACTCATATAGAGTATTTTAAAATAACCTTCATCACAAAACATAAAGGCCATATGCCTTAACGCCAAAAGTAAACATTTTCAATTTATTATCAAAAATTGGTAAAAAATTGTTCCATGGAATTTGTCCCTGATGTCTGACTTAACCGTGCACTTTCTCACTTCATACCCACAGGAATCTATCACAAATTATAGTTTAAGTTGCTTTAATAAGTAAACGGTAGCAGAATTATTTGAACCATATTTGTTTCTAAAACATATTTTAGTAGACGTCGCCACATAGGTGAAATATCCCTTAATATGGGGTTCAACACCAATCAACCAATCAATCTGTAATTTTTTTTGTTGAATTTAGAAGTTGAGTTTCTACAAAACACAGTATATGGATTCAAAATTATACATTATTTAAAAGACAACGTCTCAATGTCTTACTCTATTCTGGCATATTTGCTCCTTTGCAAATTATCTGATCGAAAGTTTTCCAATGTTTTTCAGTTACTGTATAATAATACTGACGAAGCTACCTTCACACAGTTTTATTTTATTTCATTTACATTTTTTACCTGAAAAGTAATAGTTTTAATTCGCCTTTGTTCAATCCCTGCTTAAAACAAATTTAACTAATAGAATAACAAGATGAAACAGCAACGAATGCATAGGGTGGGGTGTATAGATATTTTGTAAACAATGCATTAAATGAGTTAGAGTGCTGAGGGTTCATATACAAACAAATACAACAATTAACTTCCTTGCCCTCGTACATTATCTTCCACGCGAGTCTACACCCAACTGAATACATTTTTATTAAGATTTACACAAATACAAAAGCACTTAAATTGTTCGGAGTTAATAAAAGTCCCAGGCTGCCGAGTCACGAATCATTCGGATCTACTGAGTTATCAAAAGTAAATGTGTCCATTAAAACCTATTTACTTTGCTATTATTGATATATTATATCCCAACTTTTATATGTTTTCAAACATTTAAACGTAATTTTATAAAACTATAGACTGCAGATACAATTTTGTTAATCTACAAACTGCACGTGAAACATATTATTATACGACAAACAGCGACACATGTTTTTACAAATTTACAGATAAATTCATAAATCAGCAGACTGATAATTTTACAAATCTTGAAATTGATACACATAATTTTATAAATTTTTAAATTGATTCACACAATTTTACATATCTTTAAATTGATACACATAATTTTGAAATTGATACACATAAGTTTACACATCTTGAAATTGATACACATAATTTTATAAATGTTACACATAATTTTAGAAAAATGCATACTATATAATTATGTTTATAAAATGCATATATATAATCTTGTTAATCTTGAAATTGATATACATTATTTTATAAATGATATAAATTATATAATGTATCAATAAAAGTGCAGCAGTTTCAAGTCTGTCTACTGATTTTGTTTTAGTCTTTCTATTATATTAATTTCTCATACTATTTTTTTGAAATTAAGTACATATAAATTAAAAAGAATACTTATAGTAAATGACTGTGAATTTATCAAAATGTCTCATTTGCAGTATCATTTACAGATGGTATATATCGCGGACATTTGGTGGTAAACTATTTACTGAAAACCATGCAAGAAGATTAAAAAGTCTAAAATATTAGTACAATGCCGTTTGAAGATAAAGCTTTAATCAAATATGCATACACAATAATAATGGATTGGTTTGGTGGTGGATGGAACAATACTGTGGAAAACGAAAAAGAATTCCTACAAAAATATAGATAGGTTTATAGAGCCTCTTGAAATGGCTATTTTTCCTCTTGAAGGTTGCCTATATGCAAGACATGCATGTATATCAGTAACAACAGGAACAAAATTTATTCATTCGTGAATTAAGTTACCACTTTTTATAGAAGTTTGTAAAACAAATTGTAGACACATTTAAACTTCATTTTTCCAACTTTTTAACCATTCTTAATACTCTTGTTTTATTTTATTTCTTCTTATTTATGTTTTCTTATTTCTTTCTATTTATGTTTTCTTATTTCTTTTTATTTATGTTTTCTTATAATTTATATTTTCTAATTTGCAGACGAATGTTTCCCGTGTTTAGAGTAAGCATTAGCGGTTTAGATCCTAACGCAATGTACACGTTACTACTAGACTTTGTCCAGGTAGATAATCACCGATGGAAGTACGTGAATGGAGATTGGGTTGCCGGTGGGAAAGCTGAGCCCGCCGCCCCGAATTGTGTCTACATTCACCCAGACTCACCAAATTTTGGAGCTCATTGGATGAAAGAACCTATATCATTCAGCAAAGTCAAACTCACCAATAAACTCAACGGGGGAGGACAAGTACGTATATATAATAAAAGTTGTCTATTTGTTAACATTATACTAAAAGTCGAACGAAAACGTTTGGCTGACGAATAGAGTTGTTGAAAAGTCTATGCTTAATACATGGGAAGATAAAAGAAACACATTGCAATGAAATTATTGGAAAAGTCCAAAATTTCTATACTAGAGCTAAAGACGGAATGCTACTATATATAGTTTAAGCGAACACACATCATAAAGAGCTTAGCTTCAAAAATAAATTATTTCAAGTAACACCCAATAGCCAAGTTTCCCCCCAAGCAATACATTTTAGGAAAAATACAATATAGTAATAAGAACCCTAAAAGTTATGGAATTTAGTCGAAACAGATGTTTAATGTTGAAAAATCAGTATTTGAAAAAATAAAGAAAATATTGAATAGCGAAAAAGGTGACCATTATTGATAATCGAAATAAACAAATCAAAGCAAATCCTTGGTATCATTCGGTTCCTAGCAAGCTTAAACCATTTTACGTTAATTAAGTTTTGTAATATATTTTATAATTAGACAGAAAACTGTACATATCTGTATACACATGAGATCGAACCAGGCAACTTTGGCAACATAATCATACTGGTATAACGACCACATATAAATACCTTCATATTAATTGTTTGTTTTAATAGCATTATAATGATCGATATTTGGTTCATTTAGAACCAACCTTCAAAACATAAAATAATTATACACGAAAATCGAATCATCGGTCAACCTTGCATTTAATTAATGGGGGAAAAATGGAAAACAAATGTTGCATTTGACAAATGCAAGAGTGTATATGGCAGTAATGGTATTAGAATGGAAAATCAGGATATAAGCTGAAGACATATGCGTGTAAGTTGACTTTAAAGTCTTAATAATATGAAGTGCTGAAACTAAACTTTATTATATACGTTAAAAATCCAATATGACCGTTTATTTTTATTCCTTTTCCAAATATTTTATTAAACTATTTTTGCGTACACAATTATTGATATTCACATGCAGAAGTAAATCTATTTTTGAAATTTTAAGATACATGCGTGTAACATTAAAATTATACATATACCTCTTGCTGAGTAAAATATGTTATTTATATAATTCATTATCATCTCAATAATCAAAAAGTTCGAAAGTTTAAAAAGGAACAAATTATAGCCAGAGTATCTTCTCTAAACAAACAATGGGCTTAAAAAAATACACACAAAAAAAAATGTTATTAAAATCTCAAATTAAACGAACAAATTAAATGATGCTGATCTATAGTAATTAAACTCGTTTTAAACACAAAGGTACGACAGAGTCAACCCTGTTCGTCGTTTTCACTTTGAAAATGATGAACACATGAGTATGTATCCAGTGGCAACACTCGATGATATGTCAAATGGAAAATTTACACTATATTATTTGTATATAAAATGTACAGCAGGTATATTTTCGTATGTAAATCGCATTCAAGATTTTATATCATATAATATTTGGACACCGAAAGGCATAAAACACGTGTTAAGCTATATATTATTGCCACATATAGCTATTGTTTGTAGTTGTTTTTAAATCCTGTGTATACATATGCATGGCCTATATGTCCCAATTATATTTCTCTTTTAAAAATCAAGATAGTAAATTGTTTATTTGTTAAATTTAATGGCCTTATTAGTAGGCCTATAACTTACAAATTGCACACGTATTCACTTCAAACCTCCCTGTAAAAATAACTCGTGGAAGCTTCCTATATAAAATCGGAAGCAATTAAAATAGCCAAATGGCCCATTTATGATACATATAACTTACTTTCGGCTAGCAGCATAAATGTTTATTGTTTATAGGTAAATCTAACGATGTTTGAGAGAAGAGTGTTTCGGGGAGAAAGAGCACGCTCTCGCCGGGAATTCTCTCAATCCAACACACGTTTCTCCCTACACTAATGGGTTATTTTTCTCCCAAGATACCTCACTTATCACGCTTTGTTGAATAATTACCCAGGCACAATAAATATTGAACTTTAATGTATGTCAAACAATTTAAACGACTGAAAATGTGACAAATATATATCTGTATATACAATGTTACTATATACAGGTATTTTATATTTATATCTTGAAAATAAAAGGTTGTCGAAATTCACCACTATTTATTTTGTTTAGGTGTGAAACAAACGTTTTCTACAGACCATGCAAGAAATGATTAAATGTACTTATATATTACTGTTGTTTGTGTTAACATTACTACCAAACTGCTTTTATTTTTTATTTTATTTTTACTTTTTTAATTCTTATTTCTTTTTTCTCAAAACAATAATGGTCAATTCTTTGAGCAAGGCCGTCGACCTTGTCTATTTATATAAGCGTTAAGACAACAGATATATATAATTATGGAATAAAACAGCCTTCTTCCGTCTAAATTGTTATTGGTAAGCACGAGAAAGGTATGCCTGAAACAAGATCGATAACAATGCTCATGTGATAAGCAATAGCCCTAGAAGTTTACAGTCATTATTATATAAGTTTTTGTTTTCTCATAACACGACATATTGAATCAAAATAAAGCTGTACTCTCTCTTTGGAGTATAAACCATCCTTACTTAATTTAAAGTTCGAACCGTAAACCATGGCGCTCTTGCTTTAGTTTGATATATATTTATCTCTCAAGAAAATATGGATAGGAAGTGTGGCGTCTTTCACTTTTTTACTTAAATGTGGACTGCAAATTAAACGCATATCATCTTCATCAGTAAAATTATCGTCATCGCTGGACTAGAGATTAACAATATATCTTCAAAAACACTATCAACGGCATATTTCCACAATACCATGCACAAATAATATATATACCCTGCATAATTGCTTAATAAACACTGACAACGACAGACAGGGTATGCCTTGTTAAATATAGCTATCATAGGATTTCCTTGTGTGTGCGTCATTTTGAAACGTTGCCAAACCAATCCGTGAAGAAAGGGAGAATGTAAGAATGAAGGAAGTCATTTCAAGTTGATATATAGCCTTTATTGTAATCATTCTCTTGTCGTGCCAAAATATATACCATTTATGTTTGCACAAACCTGATAGATTGCTCAGCTCTTAATCTCAACAACAATTAATAACGCATCCTTGGGCAAAATGACTGAAAACGAACAACTTTCCCCTGCAGCTTATATACTTGGAATCCAAGTAAAATAGGCACTGAGAAGTTGCATCTAAATTTTAAAAAGCTGAAATTTGTATAAAAATTTTATTTATTTTTTGTATTTAATGAAAAAAATCACATGGACGTTACAACTTTTCCCCTCTTTTTATCTGTCCGATACAGCCTAGGACTTTCTATTTAATCAAAATAAACTGTACCTAACTTGATATCCTGATATATGATTATTGCGTGCTCATTCTGTCCATCTGTCTGTATCGTGTACATATTACACCCTGATAACGTTATGTAAGAACAGCACTGATGCAGTCTTTTGGCAGAAATTCTGGCCGAGGCTTTGGTTTTTTGAAGGTTTTAGCATCACTTTGCATACATACACACCTTTAAAATATATAGGCAAAATGCATATAGCTATAGAGCTCTTATAACATAATATAATGTTTATATTGGTTTGAAACGTGCCATTGTCTCGCACGAGTTCTCAGTGTTACATACACGAGAGTGGTTGTATGTATCTATAGGTTCAAACTGAAGGGCTAACACTTAATGCTGGGAGCAAATAGCTCGCTAAAATTTAATGTGTTTAATTCTGGGGGATAAGGATGTCCGCTTTGGGACCTCTGGGGCAGTTGAAGGCACGACCAGGGGGCTGATGATTTGTCGTATTTAACCCTAGGCCTATTTACCTTAGACAAAGCCTCAGCACCCAGAGTAAAGTTTTCTTGCCCTTTTTGCTCACATGGGGAATCTGCCTCTTACCACTTCTAGCATCAATCAAATTTGTTTATAGCTTGTACCTATTTGGTCCTGCATTATGTGATATTTGATTTGATGCCGTTAAAGTCCAGCTAGGTTTACTTTTCCTCTGGCAGTAAACCCGACTCATCACTCACATCTGGTCAGCTTCATTTACAGCTCGGTGGGACTATTTTTTTTATAGGGGTTTCTTGTATTGTTTTATCTAACGTCAAAAGAAATATGAGGCTAAAAAATCCTCTGTCTGTTGACTCAAAATGACTACCTAAATAACTGTCAATATTTCTGTGTTTTGGGAAAAATAGCGAACCCATGACAAACACGTCTTTGTTTACAGTCGATTCTAACTTATTTTAAATATTTTTTTTATATTTTGAGGGTTGCATTGATTGCAATTCAAACATGTTTTTTCTCATAAACATTTTATATGGGAACAATAAAACCGTCTGTATTTTTGTACATTTAAATTAATAAATATATTTTTTATACATGACAGAAAATGTTAAATTATGCAAAGATGTATTCATACCATAAAAATAGTAAAGATATGTTTTAAAATTATTTCCAATCTGTTCAATATTTTGTCTTTGTCTAATCTATACTGTACACAATTGTTTGAACTTCCGAAAATTTAAATAATTCCTCAAACTTATTGACAGTATTTCTTGTCTTTTTCAGATCATGTTGAACTCCTTGCACAAGTATGAACCCAGACTACATATTGTAAAAGTGAACTCACGAACACAGAAGAAAAATATCATGACGTTTAGTTTTCCTGAAACACAGTTTATTGCTGTAACGGCTTATCAAAATGAAGAGGTAAGAAACACATGTTTAATAATTTTATCTTTAAAAGCCTTTAAAATGTGTACCATGTCTGTATAATTATATTCGTTTTGCGTTTGCTAAACGGGTTTGCTTGTGCATAATACTGTTAATGCTTCAATGATTAATATAAATAAATTCCTCAATTCTACAAGATGCACTTTTTATCTTCGTGGAGTGGTAATTTTAGTATTTTTTTAACATACATTTATTTTATTACAATGTACGTTTATACTCGACTAAAACATAACATTTCAGATAAATTTTTAATTTTATCAATTTCGAAATTTATTTTGATTGCACTGCAGGCCAGTGTACAAAAAAGTTGTAAAAGCCCATCATGGGCTTATACATAATTATATCTTCGTTCTATTTGAAGTATCGTATATAATCCAATTTTCCCCCATTTTATACATAACTATTATCAAACCATATGTGACAATTCCCTTACAATATAGGGAAACGTTCAATGTTTAAGACGCGAAGCTTTTAGTTTCTTTTTATATCACTTTTATTTAGAGTCTTTTTGAGAGCTTTGTCAATAAATCACATCAAAAAGTTATGAAAACAGATTAACTATGTTGATATATAAAATATTTACGGGTTAATCCGATAATCGCCCCCCTATAGGAGTTATTTTATGATCGCGCTAGTCCAGACTATGGGGTATTGTAGAGTATGAAATAAGAGGCGCCCCAAGGGTTGGGTTTTATTACCGTTCACACCTCCTCGTTCCGACTATTTGGGAGTCTAATTCACTCTTGACAAGACTGCCTGTCGTGATGTTTTGTCCGCAATGTTAACACCTATAGATAGTCCAGTAAAAGATACATGTCTACAGACTAACTGGTCAAATGGCCACTTAAAAGTCAATTTCTTTTGTCGTTTGATCTTTTAATACATATAAAGGTGTGTTGAGGGCGTCTGCTTGGCCATTTAGCGATGTACGGACAAGCCATTAGCGAGTCTGTTAAATTATGCATAAAGTCCAGTCTATGGCTTTTGTTATGTCATCAAGTGGCATACCAACTAAAACAATGGCGGCGCATACCAGACCATTTGATGCAATCCTTAAAACAATCAATAGGGACCCAGGACTAGACCACTCCGCCCAATAGCTTATCCCATATAAGTCTCTTTCTCACTATACCCATTGTTTCCTACAGATTACGGCGCTAAAAATCAAACATAATCCGTTTGCCAAAGCTTTTCTCGATGCTAAAGAGAGGTGAGTAAAAAACGATTATCTTTTCTTCTTAAATAAGGGCGGGGCAAAAGGCGTGGTCTGTGCCCAAAAAGAACAATCTGTATCTATAGTGCAGATAACTGTACCGCAATGTAAGTCCTGGTGGTTTACGTTAAAATAATAATACAAAATACTTTATCGTGGAAAAAGGAATCTTGCATATCAATCTTCTTTCAATTGAAAGCCGTTGTAAACCTGGGGGGGGGGGGGGGGGAAAACAAAAAAGGGTAAAGGATAAGTTAATATGTAAATATTTTTAAAACTCGATAATGAAACCTTAATTTTAAATATCGTTTTAATTTAAAGAAGTCTAACTCATATTCATAAAAGTGGGACATGTAAACAGAAGTAGTGTAATTCCAAATAACGATAACTTCATTTTGACTCAATATTTCCGCATTTATTATGCGATCATCATTTCCTGGCGATGGCATAATAAATGTTGAAATATTGAGTCAAAATAAAC